>QLTV01000974.1:10782530-10815939 GCA_003457575.1 Thermophis baileyi
GTTCATCCTCAGAGGTCAAAAAGATTGGAAGTCCAGGCTTCTATTTTCCTCCAGCTTTTCGCTTTCTTTCCTGTTATGTTCTTTGCATCTGATTTGCATTTCAGATATTCTAAACATCTTGCAAATAAAGGAGTTGCTTCTGATCAAGGCCTTAAGTCGATTATGGAGAAAACTCCACTGGATTTTGGGGGGTACTGCAAGTGTTACTACACCAGCCTAGAGTCTTTATGTGTGTTTGTCACTCTGTGTGTGTGTTTGTGCATGCATGTGCACACCACTTTACATATAACTCTTTAAATGTATTTTAAGAGAAGTCGCTAAGTTATTAAAATCGTTTATACTTGTGGGGAAGGGGAAGTAATTTCTTTATACATTTTTTACTGAATTCTTATTTTTTCTTTTCTCTTGTTTCTATTTTCTTTGTATTTTCTGCTCCTTCTATTTTTTATTTTGAATTAGTTTTTTATTGTTATCATTATAACTTTTAATAACATTCATTAGAGGGTTTAAATTAGGTGTCATATGCTCATTTTAGTGGTTTCATAGAAGTATATGGGTTACAGTGGGTTAAAAAAACTAAATGTAGGTGAAATCAAAGCCAATGGGAGAACGGGAAAATTAGAGCCAAGTGTAAGGCATCTGAACACAGTTTATTATATTGTCACCAACGCTCAGTGATTTCTATATTAATAGGAAGGATGCATCGAAGACTGAATTTTAATAACTTGTCACAGGCAAAATTGCCAGCTTGAACGCTCCAGCACAGATACTTTTTCTCCCGTGCATTCTTCATTTTTTTTTTGCACTCTTCTCTCTGGAATGAGCTTAGGGAACAGATGTACATTCTGGGAATTTTTCCAGGAGAGGTTTCCACATGCATGAGATGCTTTCAGCATTGGCAATCAGCACTCTAGTGTCCATAGCAAGGCTGTCAAGAGCATCAGTAATGCACTTTGGATGTTTCTGGTCAATGGCCAAAAAGATTCATCTGGAAAGTGGTGAACAGTGCCTGCTTTCATCAATAAGATTTACAGGACTAGACTTTCTTCTCAGGCACTTTGACTTATCATTGGGATGCTCATTGCTGAGAAACTATGGTTAAAACTGCTGATCAGTACAGTTTGAGCTTTGAAGTTCTTCCACCATTCTCTTGTGAACAATAGTTTGTGAGTGTGTGGGATCTGGACATTGAAATATCTCCTCCAGTCAGATGTTCTCATTAATGTTTTTAAAACTGTGGTACAATGTAAGGTTACCATATCTCAATTAAAAAGACAGCATGTCTTGAAATGGAGGTGTTTATGTGATGGGCTGCACGTAGCACGCCGTGCGATATGTGAAATTACAAATGGCTCATTAAGTCCGTGATGGGTGCTTTGGTGGCTCCCTGAAGAGCTAGCCATACCTGAAGCAGTGTTTCTTAATCAAAAGTCTTCTTTGCTAAACTGGTATTTATTTTACAAAACCCCAACTCTCTGCTACTTAAACGTGCACACTCTCTCTTTTCTAATAGCATGCCATTGCCTGCTGTTGTGCCTTTGTGAAACGTTTTCCATTTTTACTTTCTGCTATGAACTGCTCTGTAGGGTTTTTTAAAATGAAAAGTGGCAAATGCAATCAATAATAAGACTAACAGTTATAATACTATAATGCTGGATATGTTTCTTTATGGGTTGATTGAGAACATGACCAGAGAAATATCTTTGAAAGCCTAAAGATAAGCATAGAAGGCAGGGTATTCTTTACAGTTTAATGAGGGGGTCAACTTATTCTCCAAAGCACCTGAAGGCAGGACAATGGATGGAAACTAATCAAGGAGAGAAGCAACCTAGAACTATGTAGAAATTTCGTGACAATTAGAACAATTAATCAGTAGATCAACTTGCCTCCAGAAGTTGAGGGTGCTCCAACCTTAAAAACTGGAGATTTTAAAGAAGAGTTTGGACAACCATTTGTCTGAAATGGTATAGGGCCGTGATGGTAAACCTATGGCACGCATGCCGAAAGTGGCACATAGAGCCATCTCTCCGGGCATGCGAGCAGTTGCCCGTTGCTCTTCCGGGTTCTGGTGCACCGGCCAGCTGGTCTTCATGCGTGTGGGAGCACCAGAAACCAGAAGAGCAGCCGCCCAGTGCGCATGCGCGTGCTGGGAAAATGATCTTCCGGTTTCTGGCATGCTCATGTGCACCGGCCAGCTGGTCTTCGTGCATGCATGCGCTCCAGAAATCGGAAGACCAGGTGGCCGGTGTGCATATGCGTGCCAGAAACCGGAAGATAATCTTCCCAGCATGCGCACCAGGCGGCTGCTCTTCTGGTTTCCAGCACACGTGCGTGTGCTCCCGTTTTGGCACTCGGTGCTGAAAAGGTTCGCCAACACTGGTATAGGGTTTCCTACCTGAGTAGGGGGTTGGACTAGAAGATCTGCAAGGTCCCTTCCAACTCTGTTATTCTGTTGTTGTTGTTGTTGTTGTTGTTGTTGTTTGTTTGTTGTTGTTGTTGTTGTTGTTGTTGTTGTTGTTGTTATTATTATTATTATTATTATTATTATTATTATTATTATTATTATTATTATTATTATTATTATTTTAACAGCCTATGCAGCACATTGAGATTTTTGCTTCCAGTGCAAGAGATTAAAAAATCTTAGTTTGCAAAATTCTATCACCTCCTTTTTTGAAAGCAAGTGGGGGCATGTTTAATTTAATTTAATTTAATTAATTGTATTTCTATGCCGCCCAACTCCCGAAGGACTCTGGGCGGCTATGTTGCTTTTTATATGTTAATATGTTTTATATGTTAAGTATAAAATAATCAGATGGAAATGAATGCAGATACAGTTTTGCAAACTCAAGTTTATTTGGGAAACTGACATTTGATGTGTTAAAATATATATAAATATAAGGATAATGATCCTTAGCCTGCTGTGCCAAAAGAAGGAAGTTCAGTGGTAGACATAATACATTCAAGCTATTACTGGAATGAAAACTGATAACACAATTTTGGCTGGCGTGCTAAATGTATCCTTTGCTTGAGGCATGCAAGGCATTTGACTGTGTTAATTTACTTCTGGATTATTTCAATGTGTATATTTGATAAGTGTTCAGAAAGTGCAGTTCAGCCAAAATACTGTGGCCAGAAAGTTGATAAACGCTCATTACAGGGAGCAGGTGATCTTCTTGTTTCAATTCCTGACTATTGATCTTTTCCCAAGCTTAGTCTTTGTTTTGATTCCAGCTTTGACTTCTAAAGCCCTAGAAATGCTTGGAATTGGAGTAGCTGCTGGTTTTCTTTTTCCAGGATGAACTGGTCCAGCCATTAGATGCTTTTGAATTTCCTCGGCATTTTACCAGTCTTAGAGGGGCCTTTGGCAATAAAATCAGGGTAGGATCATATCAAAATTTCTTTTTAGGTGTTCATCGCAACTGCCAGAGATAATTTCTATACTATACGGAGATGATTTTGTGCTGTTTCTGATTTTTATAAGCAAGATGGTAGGCCAAGATCATTGCCTCATCCTGCGTGATAATGCAAAAGCAGTTCTGAATAGAATCCAGGTTAAATGGCTTCAAAATGGTATTGGACAAGTGTATAAGAGGGTCTATTAACAGCTACTGTTCTTAGCAGCTACATGAGGCCACATAGGTTCATTGGCAGTCAGTGTTCTACTGAAATGTGTCTTGAACAATCTGAGAAGTGTTCTTTCCCTGAAAAAGAAATCTCTATTTCTGTATCTTACTGTCTTACCAGTGATTTTGAGCTTACTTTATAAGAGAAGAGGGCTTAGGGACTCTTAGGGGCTGCTGCTATGGCTGTTTCTTTCTCCCCATTTTTTAAAAATTATTTGGAAGGAGTCCATGTAGTTTTCAGTCTGATGGAAATTCTTCCCTTGGGATTTAATGGAAGGCAAGAAAGCCAGAGTGAATATACACAACTGAGAGATGCTTGGACAAAGAAGGGCAGGAGATCCAGATGTGGCCCTTGGCTACCAACTCACTAACCAAGTGAAGGGACATTACATCCTGTCTATGAGAATTTCATTAATCATATTTTCTCCTTGAAAGGAATTTTCAAAAATAAATTCTCCTTTGCCGTGCGATTTGGGGGACTAAAGTGCAAGAGAATTTATCTACATAGGTCTGCATGAGTCTAGCCAAAGAGAATCTCTGGATTTCAGTTACTGAAGCAGACAATAAAGAAGAACAGAATTATCCCCAGGAACGTGTTGGACAAAATAATGAAAGCAGCCATAAACTATGCCCTTTTATACATGTGCGTGATGTTACAATGTACATGCAATAGAGTAAGGACTTGGGCTTGGGTTACAAAAGCAATAATTCTGTTTGTGTTGTTCTGCCTCCCCTTGAGTACCCTGTCAACTTCGAAACGACTTCAGCTGAAGCCACATTTCCTTCCCTTTTGTTTCTTAGTTGCCATTCTTGGGGGGGAGGGGGGAGTTAGAAAGGACTGGAATTCAGTGCCTGAGTCCACTAGACAAAACATTGACCAGATGCAGTGTGTGAACCAAGGTCATGGCAATGGACATCTGCTGAGACCAAGGGGGAGCTACTGCTGGACTGATTGGTTAACATGACCCAAGACACCTGAGGGGGTGGGAAGTTTCTACTCTTTTTATTACTCTGAAGTGCGGGAAATACCCAGAGCTAGTTTCACTTTTCTAAGTGCCGATACAATGTACTCAATAAAAGGTCTTTCAAGCCTGAATGGAGCTTCCGAGTCCTTATTCAATTGGGTTCATTGCTAAGAACCATGACATACACCCTCTATAGATGCTGTGGAAACTTATCTTTCTTGTATTCTTACAGGGGTTCTGAAATGTCTGATTGGTCTCAGTTGGAAGCAAGAGATCCACCTAGATGTACCCTTCACCTGACCTGACAGAGATGCTGTTTACTTACAAATCTCCAATACTTTTCATCTTCTCATTTTCTACCTATCCTACACTAATTGATTAGCATTTAGTTCATCTATACCTACTGAAAAATACAACTGTGTTTTTTTAATAGTAGTCATTTGTTAATGACCCTCCTGTGGGTTTTAATGATAAACACACCAAAGAGTTAAGAAGATCATTTTAGAAATCAGAAAATACAGCTTTTTTCTAATGCTACTGAAAACTTAGTGGTAGTCTTGGGGAGATGAATGACTAAAAAATAAAGGAAGTAGCAAAATGCACTGACTAATGAGTTGTGCTGAATTGCTGAAGTCTTTAATCAATTCTTTTCAATCAAGGTCTTGATATGATTAAAGCATGAAAGGAAAGTCCCCCTTAAAGCTGGCAACCAAGAGCAAAACATTTTCCTGTTGTTCACATTTTGTAAATTAAACTTGATTTGAGAATGTAATATTGTATAAATAAAATCTTCAGAGAGGAATAATAGAAACATTCAGCTTGCAGTTATGAAATCAAATTGAACAAAGAGCAATCTCGTCTACCCTCCCTTTGAACAGTTTCCAACTGATATAGTCAATGTGTGGATTTGCAAAGAGAGAATGAGAGGAAAAACATGGCTTGCCCAGTCATTTCTGTGTTTCTTAATTTTTAAAGAATCCTCTAAAAATGGTGAACAAACCGTAAAATTAGTTTTGAACTTTGCTTTGTAGTTGTTGATCTTGGAAATATTAAATGTCAGTGAGACTGTCAATGAAGGCTAGAAAAGTATGAAATGACCTTGAAAATTGTGTCTCATTTGATGGATGGCCCAAAGGGGAAAATGGTGGGCACACTCAAGATGTCAGTGGAGCTCTTGGACAGATGCATCACTAGATAAAGCATATTTGTCTGTGCCTATTTAAGTCCTCGGAGCATAAATGGAATAGAAGTCTTGATCTTGGAGCATTTTGATCCCCCTCCCAATATAGCTTTCATGTTTTTATCATGCAACTCTATGCTTTATGCTGGGACATTTGGTGGTGGTGGTGGAACAAATGTCATAGGTTCCCATTAGAAAAAAAGAAGAAAAAGTAGAGCAGCTCATGATGCATTGCTTGAGTCAAAGGGGAAAGTGGCTCACATTCTGCTCCCTTTTGTACATATTGAAGCTGATTGGACAAAGAGTTGAACATTATTCCCATATAAATGATGCCATAGCTACCTCCACTGCAGGCAACACAGTGTAGATTCTAGGTAAGCTGCATGGTGCATTCTGTCCAGTCTTCAGATAGAGGGAGCTATTTAATGGACGTCAGGATATTGCTGCTGTCCCACTGTATATGCCACTTGAAATGTCATTCCGCTGCATGGCAGTCAGAAAAACTGAGCACTTAACAGAAACCTTTTGGTGCCAGGAACCTTCCATCTGAAAGCAACTGGAATTTGCTGGAAAACGTGTATGGCATTGTAGAATAAGTAGACTGACTATATCTTTTCTAATACTGCCCTTTGAGCAAGGCAAATGAAGACCATCAGATATGCCCTGATTTAGTGCAAAAAAATCACACACTCCTTGGGGCTTTTTGTTCAGCAGTGCCAGTCAATCCACAAAGACATGGAGAAAATGGGGCCACCAACCCAGCCCCGAGTACGTCTTTCTGCTTGACGATATCCTCAAGCTCAAGGGAATAGAATGGAATTGGGTAGAGAGCAAGAAGAAGAAGGATATTTAAAATCTAGGATTGGGTACATAAACAAATTCTTGTTGCAATGTTAAATAGCAGCTGAGCATTTTTATGAGGGGAAGTTCAAACTAGTTGGCTGCTCCGAATGCACAATCAGCCTAAAGGAAAGCTGTAATCACAGAAGGATGCATGCTGGAGGTATTTATCAGTGCAGCCCTTGCCTTGGCAGTTAATTAATGACTTGGAACCTTTCACTGGCTCTTAGGCAGTTGTATGCAGAGAGAGCCTGATGAAGACGTGCCTGCAATATGATGAAGGGTGGAGATCCAAGATTCTTTTTAAGACTCTTTCAGGATTGTTCAACGTCCTCCTTTTTAGAGGCTCCATAAAATGGTAGCTGTTTGAACTTTCTCACAGAATTTGGCCTATTGTGATGGGAGAAATGTCGAAGCTCTATTCATAGATGAGGCTTTTTACAGAAATCTACTTCATGGTAGATGTCTTGGCAAAGGCTTTAACCATGAAAGCCAGATGGAAGCTTTGCACAACACCTTGAAGGAGTCAGTCTTCTTGCAGGTGATGGAATGCTGAGGTTTCTGCTGGCAAAAAGGAGTGTGAAGAGGAGAAGCTCAAGAAGAAACTTATAAAAACTTTAAAAACTTATAAAAAATCTTGGTACTATGAGCTAAATATTGTATGGACTATGGTATGGAAAGGCACAATAATTTTTGCTTTGTTTTGTGTTTTGGAAGAAAGGAAAAGCCATTTGGAAGAGTGCCATAGGAGCTGAGACAACAATGCAGTAGGAATGCTTAATTCGTTTTTTTCCTATCATTTCTTTTTTGCAAATATTTTTCTTTGTGATTTTTTTCCCCACCAGAAAGCTTGAATGGTATCCTATATTGCATATGTGAGACCCTAGTCACACTGAACTCTGGAATGGAAAGAGTTATATACTGATTAGCTTGGTGATGGTGGTGATGCAGTGGTTAGAATGTAGGAATTCTCTCCTGACCAACTTGAGGTTGATTGATCCTTCTGAGGTAAAGTGGGGACCCAGATTGTTGTGGGCAATATGCTGACTTTGTAAACCACTTAGAGAGTTCTGTAAAGCACTATAGAACAGCATATAAATGTCTAAGTGGTATTGCTATTTCCAGATTGCTGAATCCATCCAGAAATGTTGTCTTTGGACAAAGGCTCTGAGACCACAGTAACATGCATGTGTTCCTAGACATGGATGCACAGCCCAAAACCAAAAGCTGCAGTATCCACAGGGAACTCCAATCAGTCAAGATGGTCATCATGACATTGCTGCATATACAAAACAGGTGGGATCTTAATAGAATAGAATAGAATAGAATAGAATAGAATAGAATAGAATAGAATAGAATAGAATAGAATAGAATAGAATAGAATAGAATAGAATAGAATAACAGAGTTGGAAGGGACCTTGGAGGTCTTCTAGTCCAACCCCCTGCTTAGGCAGGAAACCCTACACCACTTCAGACAAATGGTTATCCAACATCTTCTTAAAAACTTCCAGTGTTGGAGCATTCACAACTTCTGGAGGCAAGCTGTTCCACTGATTAATTGTTCTAACTGTCAGGAAATTCCTCCTTAGTTCTAAGTTGCTTGTCTCCTTGATTAGTTTCCACCCATTGCTTCTTGTTTTACCCTCAGGAGCTTTGGAGAATATCTTGACTCCCTCTTCTTTGTGGCAACCCCTGAGATATTGGAACACTGCTATCATGTCTCCCCTAGTCCTTCTTTTCATTAAACTAGAAATCTTGATTGTAGGGATGTGGGTCGCCATCTTTAATTGTTGCTTTTTTAATCTCTGCCCAGAAATTCTCCAAACAGCAATTACATGTGATAAAAGTGAAAAACTATTAAATAAAGGAAGTGAAAAATGGTTAAATATCTGACAGGTGACTAAACCCATTAATGGTATTTAGTATTCTTAAATGAAAGTGTCCTAGAAATAAAATGGCGTCAAATTTTGTTTTATCCCCAACTCCAGCTCTTATTTTTGGAGAGTGGCTTTGGTATGGTGGTCAAAGACATAACAAGGATGGCCTTCAGTCCAAAAAAAGCAGTGGCCCCTGAGGAAACATGGCTCTTCCATATCTTGGTAGGATACAGAAGCTGACCTAGACAATGGCACTTTTCACCTCAGAGAAAGAAATGCAGGTCTGGAATGGGAATATAAAAGGAGTGTAAAGCACTTTTTTTCCCCTCATTCCCATGACCATACTCATTGCTCCCTTAGTTTGCATCTACCCACCTGAGATCTGCACAAAGATGTTTGTTGTGCTGATCTGGACTGGATGTTTAGAGCTCGAATGGCATGGAAGGTCTCTGTGAGTTCAACTGACTGGGAGCAGTTGACAAGGCCACACGGAAGATGAAGACGCAGGCCTCTGGGAGCTAAGGCAGACCTGGACAGAAAAGGATCCCTCAAGCAGAGAGAGAGAGACAGAGAAAGCTTAGTTGCTGTTGCTATTCCATGAACCGGTAAGGAGGGACAGAAAGGGAGGGAGAGAAACAGAGTCTCTCTTACACACACACACACACACACACACACACACACACACACACACACACACACAAAGGAAAAGAATTAATGAAAAGGAGAGAGTGATGGGGGATGGAGAAAGGAACTGAAAAAGAAGAGGGCAGTTTCAGAAATGGGTTGCAGGAGAGAAAGCTGGGGTGGAGGGGTGGCCAGAATGAAAAGAAAAAGGAGCTGAAAACTTTTTTTTTTTTTTTTAAAGTTGGTGATTCATTCTTCACAAATGACTGGAAATGTCAAGGTTGCCTTCCAAGAGATGTCTTGTACACACCTGATATACAGGGATCAGATTGGAAACTCTTTCTGCCTAGGAAATGTGAGGCGTGTGCAGCTTTGTGATAAAAGAGCAGGAAGCCCATCCCATTTTGAATCTCCTTCTGCATGCCACATGGCATCTCTTCCCATTAGTACTTTATGACACATATCTGTGGAGCTCTTGTGAAAGGACACAGTGGGTCTCTGAGCTCAAATGAAAACTCAAACCTCTGTTTTCCTGGTTCTGCTTATATTACAGTAATGCTGGGCTGTGTCTGAAAAATGATGGCTGTGTCAGAAAGTCTATTATAAACCTTTATTGTTAGAGGTTTATATCCTGGCAGTAGAAAAAAACTATCTGAGTTCTCACACAATAAATTTTACTTGTGAACTGCAGAATTGCTGTGCTTCTAAGCTGACAGACTGGTATTTCACTTGCTTTATTTAACCATGGAGGGACCAAGCAGTGAAGGGCAGAATATATAATTATCTATTTATCTCTATCTCTATCTCTATCTATCATCCCTATCAATCAACTTTATATCTATCATCTATCTATCTATCTATCTATCTATCTATCTATCTATCTATCTATCTTCATCTATCTATCTATCTATCTATCTCTCTATCTATCTATCTATCTCTCTCTCTATCTATCTCTCTATCTCTCTACCTATCTATCTCTCTCTCTATCTATCTATCTACCTCTCTACCTATCTATTAATCATATATCTGTCATCTATCTGTCATCTATATCTATCTAGCTATCTAAATTATTGAAAATACCAAATTTGCTGCTTCATATAATATCCAGTGAGTACCCCTAGAATACCCATCCTGTAGTATGGGAGACCCTGGAATCAAAATCTGGAAACAAGCAAAGGGCTCTATGTTGAAGTATATTATTAACCTTCAATCAAAAGAACAACTATTACTTCCCCTGCTTCTACTCCTCTTTTGGGAAGATACTAGTCAACAAAGTAAAATTTTCACAGGCTACAAGAGCAGAAATCACTCAAGTAGCCCTATAGTTTCAGACTGCTTCTTTTAAAATAGTAGTAATATTACTCATTTTTCTTGATTTGACTTGAATTTAATTCTGTTAGAATATGGATTCCAAATTCCAAAGAATCCATTTCTGCCCTCATCTGAAGATGAATGTACTTTTCCTCAGTAAGAGCAGCCAGGGATAAGGAATTCCAGTTGTACCTAAAAGGCCACAGTGCCTGACCCTTTGCTCTATAGGGTGTGATCACTGATGCAAATTGAGTATCATCAGAAAAAACAAACAAACCATAGGCATTTCTCCCATCAAATAACTCGTAGAATTGACTGGCTTACTGGTAATTCTCAGTTTGCTGCAGAAGATGATACCTTAACAGAAATGGAATAGAAAGTGTCATCTTGATATGAGAAAATTCTGGATGGATGGATGGATGGATGGATGGATGGATGGATGGATATTACATACTTGCATTTAATGCAGTGCCCAAAGGTTTCCCAAATGATTGCAGAACTCTGTGACCTTTCGGTATCTCTAATACTCTGGTGGAAAGAAGACTATAGCATTAAGGGGGCAATGAGGAAGGTATCTGCTTCCAAGGGGAAAAGGTTGACTCACTGCATAATCAGGCCACTTATATATTTGAAACCAATTTGGGATTGGCATTTATGTCCCTAATTAAACTGGCAAGAAATTCTTGCAGCTGGTAACATGCCAGACTAGCAGATTGCTAGGCTGAGAGCTAGGCCAAGAGTATGCCTTTGGTTCGGGATGAAATTTCTAAGTCTGATAACTGGAATTTTGCATGCGAAAGATTTTGAAAGATGCTTGCTTCTGTTTTGGAATGTGAAAACTACAAAAAGGAAAGGCTATTTGCTCTATGACGAGTACAGTGTAAAGTCTGACTGTCCAACTACTATGGAAGTCACATTTCATGATAGGACAGATGTTTTAAGTAAAATATATGCTCCATCTCAACCACTGTAGTTAATGCTTTTCTTATAGAGAGATTGCTGCTTATATCATAGTTAGATGATTTGCCCTATTTTGTCCCTGAGGAGAAATATGTCTTTTCTACTGGTTATTATGCCATGTGTACCTTTTGGCAGTGGTTGTGCCATTACTAACATTAAGCATCTTTGCTTCCAAAATTATTCCAGTTTCAGAGTTTTCCATCAAATTTTTTTTTAAATGTAATTGTTCACAGGATTACTTAGCTACTCTGGCTGCCTATTCAAATGATGAAATATTAATCTATGACTTCCCCTCAGCTTCCCCCACAGACCTGCCAATTAGGGCAAGCAAAAGAGTGATCTAATGGTTACCCTAATGGTAACCCTCTCCTCCCTCTTCCTTAAATGACTGTTGAATGACTGGGTTAAGATGAGTGGTTATAGAAATCTATAAATAAATGGCAAAGGTGAAGAATTCTGGAGATGCACTCCTTAATATCTCAAAAGCATCAGGTAACAATATCCTGGTTGTGGGAGGGGAGAGACAGAATGGGTGAAGCAGAGCCTTCATTAATTAGTTTTAAAATATACTTTATACTTGTTTAAAGGCACTTGAAACTTATCTTCAGGTTGTATTTTCTATGTAATGTATTGTTGCTGGAATAGAACAATGAAGTTAAACAGAGTACATTCTTGGTATTTGTAGATTATGATTTATACCCCCTGTTCAAAAACTAAATATCCTCCCCCTCCAAATAAACAATGCCCCCTCCCTCCAAACAGTTGCTGTTGCTTGCTTTTATTCTGCCACAGAAACCTCAGTCTTGCAGAGTTTCTTCCCGAAAAAGAAAGGAGATGAGAGTACATTTTATATCTCATGGACGTCCATGTGAACGACCCTCACCCATCTTTATTTGTCTACAGCAGTTGCGATTGGATTGCAAGACGTCCTACAAGCAGGTCTATTCAGCACTGTCCTGCCAATTACAAAATAAATGGAAAGGAAACAGGCTTTCATTGCTAGCAAAGCAGAAAAGTGCTAAGAGGAGCAGGTGGCAGCTGTGGCCAGGAGAGCCTTTGTACAACTTCAACTGGGTGTGCCAATTGCATCCTTTCCTGGTCATTCATGCCTGAGTCACCTCCCAATTGGGCTACTGCAATGTGCTCTACATGAGTTTCCCTTGAAGGCTGGTCAGAAGCTTCCATTGGTCCAATGTGCCCCCACACATATTGTCCCGCAGCAAATGCTACTTTAAATATTACAAGCAAATACAGAAAAAAATTGTTTATTAAATTTATATCCCGTTATTATTCCAACAGTACCAGGATGCTCATTGTAATCTTCTCAGGACATGGTATTACCATGGTTGATAGTTAGGGGATGATGATGATGACTATCTATTGTTTTAAATGTCTTGTTAGCCACCTATAGTCTCTTTGGCAAAAGGATGGGTATATGAATTTGATAAAGAAATAAATGTTCTCTTTTGACATCAATGTCAAAATCAATCTTTTCACTAATACTAATCAGAAGAGTATGAATTTTAAATCACGTCAGCTAAATCAGCCAGTAGATAAGTGGAGGAAATAGTACCCACCCACCCACTGACTACAACTAGGCAATCAGCACTAATTTTTCCTGAATAAATAAATAAATAGCTCATTTTTCCCTTGTTCCCTGACACCTATGAATTCAAATTCCGATAAACGGAAAACAAAGGATTAAAGAGAAGTTTTTAAAAAGTTTCTCTTTCCTCACCCACACACAATCCATAGATTTGCCTCTATGAGTTTGTGAGCATTTATTGCTTTGCAAAGCATTGTCAAGATGGTCTGCTCTGTAGGTGGTGTGATGCTTAGGTTATCTCGGGGAACTGCAGCAAATGTTGAGAACACAGACTCGGCTTCTTCTCTTCGTGAAAGCAAATCAGCAGTGCTAGGAAAGTGTATTTTCAGTAGAAAACTTGTGAGTGTTGCGTTGTTGCTGGCTTTCATGCTCCATACTCTGGGTTTAATTGGGAAAACATCAAATGAGAGATTGAGGGTATAATGGATAATCTATCGAATCAGCAGATGCCAGCAGATGTTGGAAGGACTCAAGCTTGCTCAGAGCAGAAATGAGAGGAAAATGGAAACAATTTCATGTATAAAGAACACTGACTAAATGTAATAATTAAGATTTTACAGCATGTTATTATTAGAATATTTTATTCCAAATCTATTTGAGAGCTGAGATCAAGAAAGCAGGCAGATGCACGAAATTAAGTTCTTTATTCTTCATCTAAGAAAGATGACAGTAAGTTGTTAGGTGGTCAGTCGCAAAGACCCACTTCTTCCAGCACAGATTGTATACATTACAATCAGCCCCTCCTTTACAATATTACTCCCTTACCCATTCACCCAATTCCATTCTCATACCATCCTTTTTCCCATGCCAGGGCCTCTAGGTTTTCTTAGAATAAAGGTAAAGGTTTCCCTTGTCCAGTTGTGTCTGACTCTAGGGGGGCAGTGCTCATCTCTGTTTCTTAGCCGAGGGAGCCATCATTGTCTGGAGACATTTCTGTGGTCATGTGGCCAGCATAACTATATGCCGAGGCACATGGAAGGGTTGAGGACAACTTGGTGCGGCGAACTCGGTATGGCCAACTCACTACAGCCAATTCACCATATGACAACTTGCCACAGGACAAGTGGGAAGGTAACACACATGGAATGGTGTTATCTTCCCACTGAGATGGTACCTATTTATCTGCTTAATGTCTATGGAGCTTCTCAGTCATCCAGGTCATGGTTGCCCCAAAGGTGCTTTTTTTCAAAAGGCAACTGAACTTTCTGGTTTTTCTTTTTTGAAGACATTTCGCTTCTCATCAAAGAAGCTTTTTCAGATCTGAAAAAGTTGCCTCTTTGAAAAAGCACCTTTGGGATATTTATCTGCTTGTATTTGCATGCTTTCAAACTGCTAAGTGGGCAGGAACTGGGGGCAAATAACGGACACTCACCCTGTCACACAGAACTCAGGTCTCAGCTTTGCAGCTGACAAGCTCAGTGTCTTTAACCACATTTATCTAATAAAAAGCTATCCTTGGAATATGCCCCTTATCTCACTTCAATAGATAAACTACTTTCAAGGCCTAAGAACAGTGAAAAGTAAGAAAGCCAACAAATCTTAAAGAAAAACAGAAACACGGTTTCTGAGCCTTCCTAGGAGTGTAAGTGCTCAAATAAAATATTCTAATATCATTAAAAAATATTCTAATTTACCCAGGCTTATTTGCCGGATGTTGCAAAAAAAAAAAAAAAAAAAGTCAAGATGGTAGCTACAATGATACAATTGAAGTTGTGCCTGTTTTTATGTGTAATGCACATGCAGCCACCAACTTGAGTTTTGAACAAGATGCAGACACTCCTATCACTACTTTCTACTGGAAATATATATACAGTACATAAGTACAGGTATTACCTATATGTGGAGTAACTCGTAATTTACTTGTTTGAAAAAGGAGATAGATTTACAGCTGATAACTATAATGTGATATACTGTATATAATAAAACAAATAGTTTAGTTTTGCATTCAATCTCAGCTCATTTTGAGTTACCATATTATTGTTGATTTGAATTGTATTAGAATTCCCGACTGCATCTATCAACATTTAGCTTATAGTGCATTTCTGTGTATGTCTGCTTACTAAGAACCACTGTTCTCAATTACAGGATTTACTCCTAGGTAAATATCTGTAGGCTTGTAACCTCAGATCATTCAGACACTGGAGCTTGCTATTTCAATCAGATAATCCATTCTTCTTAAGCCAGCTAGTTCCCAGTTCTTTTGTGAGCGAGCTGGTGGATATGCCTAACGTATAGCAATTACCGATCATTCGGGTGAAAACTAAATGAAACTGCTACTCTGAGGCACACAAATCAGATTGCACAAATTGCCTTAGGTCTGCTGAATCTTAAACAGATGGGCAGCTGTGTGTGATCCTTTGCCTACACACAGCCTCTAAAGAAAATCCTTGGGGCAGAAACCAAACAGACGGCAAAGAGCAACATTTGTGTGTCAAGGAGCACACTCTCTTTGGAGAGAAACTCTGGTGAATATGACAAAAGACAATGCTGGATTCCGAATTAATTTCATTAGCAAGAACGTGCTTACAAACAGTTCATTGTTGGATGAAGAGAGGGTGAGTGTTCTTGAAAGGTAAAATGAAATAAATGTGAACCACTCCTTGGTTAACTGTAGAAGGTAAAAGAAGAGCAGTGTGTTAGAGAAATTCATGTATAAAAGATTTCAGATTATTTATAAATATATTATTTAATATATTGTTACTATGTTTATCTACCTGGTGATTGGACAGGCTGAGAATGAATGCAATTATGATTTTATTTACTTTTATTTGTTCCATAAGACCATTTAAATCTTCTAAAGGGTATTCAATCTGACTAACAATAAAAGCTTAAGCCGATAACATGTAAAAAAACACACCACCAATTTAAGGTGGTTTCTTTTTTTTTTAGTTTAGCATTATCTTGGAAAGTTTGTAAATATAATCAGATAGTCACATTAACTCTTGAACTTTTTCAACATTTTTTTTTCCTAATCAAGTCACGTATTGATGGACTGAGAAAATGGCTCCCAGGATTTCTAGTCACATAGCATGCTTAGCTAATGTTTTCCATTGTAAGTAAATACAAAAAAAGTTCCTAAACTCTTGATTTTTCTTTTTCAGGAAGAAACCTAATTCACAATCACATAATTGCATAGAAAACCAAACGCTGCTCTCTCTGTCTCTAACTATAATATTCAGATTCCAGAATGGCTTTTTCCAAAATGTTCAGAATCTGGTTTGGGGCATCAGAGATATTCTTAAGAATTCTTTTGCAATCTCCTCCCTTATTTGTTTAGTTTAAAAGTGAACCTTGATTTGTAAACACTGAAAACTAATAATGAACATTTGGCAATAAAGAATTGATATTTAGAATATCTATGAAGGATCCCCACCATCAGAACTGATAAGGCTTCTTGGATGAGAAGTGAAATGTTTTCTTCTTTTTCTTCCTCAAGGAAAAAACAGTCCAGTTGCCTTTTGAAGGGGGGGGGGGGAAGCACTTTTGAGACAACTATGACCTGGATGACTGAGAATCGCCACAGACATAGGAAGACATAATTTCATATACTGTATGTCAGATAGAAAAACTGTGGGCCTAGTTCAAATAAAAGCCAGAAATAAGAGATTTGGAGCCATTTTGCTCTGAAAGAAATTTACACTGGACACAGCACACTGGGCTGGCTATTCTATTAACCTATTTAATCTTCAAGGGGAAGTTGCTTGAACAACTAGAGGCAGTTTGGCTTCTTCTGATATGGCCTGTTATTTTAAACTGTTTTTTAATAGCACTTCTCATTTCTGGCTATTTGGAATGTGCTTACTGCTGTTTTACTTATTTTGTTTTAAATCACTCTGAAATTTTTGATGATGAAAGCTGCGGTATAGCTATGTTTAAAATATTTGCATTCAATAGATTAAAAAGAACAATTATTTGATCTGGCCTTCTCTTATATGCTATTAGAGCCGAGGTGGCGCAGTGGTTAGAGTGCAGCACTGCAGGCTACTTCAGCTGACTGTTCAGCAGTTCAGCGGTTCAAATCTCACCAGGCTCAAGGTTGACTCAGCCTTCCATCCTTCCGAGGTGGGTAAAATGAGGACCCAGATTGTTGGGGGCAATATGCTGACTCTGTGAACCGCTTAGAGAGGGCTGTAAAGCACTGTAAAGCGGTATATAAGTCTAAGTGCTATTGCTATTGCTATTGCTATTTCATCTCAAATATATGGAGTATTTTTCTTGCAATGAATAAATCTCATCTCCTTCAAAATGAAAAACCAAGAGTGAAAGCAATTGCAGTGTATTGGGTTAATAGTGTTGTTGGTTGATTAAGCATTCCTGTGATCTTGTATTGTTGCTTGATTGCTTTGGGTTGCCTGTAACTTTTATAGAACAGTTTTTCCCAATCTGATCAACTTCCAGATAGCTAGACTTCAAAACTCAGAATTCTTAGCCAATGTTAGTCATGGCTGAGAATTCTGGGAGTTGAAGTCCATATATATCTGAATATGGCACATTTGATGAAGGACTAAATAAGAGATTGAGAGATTGGCTAGTCTGTGGAATTTTGAGTAAAAGCAAATATGATTAAACTTACAACAGCATATAGAGAGTAATAGATTAAAATGAGCTGTGCCACTGTTGTGGCAGAAGTTCATGCATGACTCAGTGTAGATCTAAAGGAGAAACCTGCAGAAAATGCAGTAAGAATGGGAAGCCTATTCTCTGGGAACAGCAAGTCATCTGCTAAAGATTAAAAAAAACCCCTAAGCTCTTATTTTAAAATGCTGCTATAGAGTTTGCCATTGATGAAAAAATGAAACTGAACCAGGGATAACTTGGAAACCCATACTGTTAAAGGTAAAATGAGACCAGTAGTATGATTCACAGTAGGAGTGAATTGGCAAAAGCATATCAATGCAAATGGACATTGTTTCTGCTATATACAGTAGTCAGTTATATTACGGTTGTGAATCTGAGCAGAATATCAGAGATGTTAAATTAAAACCAAGAGAAATACAATTAAAAACTTACATTGAAGAACAGAGAAATTCCATGGAGTAATACAGTACCTGTTGCAAAATATAACAGCCAGCAAGGGAGATTGGACTTATAAGTTATGAAAAAAAAGCTGAACCAGCACTTGAGTTGTGATTGGCTGAGGAAGCTGCCATGGACTGGGATTCAATCAGCAGCCTGTGCACTAAATTTCTTATTGTGGAGACCACTGGGAGTAGGGTAATACAAGTATTAGATGCTGTGCCTGTGGGGAAATGCCACACCTAAGTTTCACATGTCCAGGTGCATATGCCATATGGAAAAAGGGAGAGATTGAACAGGAGTGGATGGAAACACAGGGAATTCGTTCAAAGGCTGACTGGAGCACATGGGTTGTATCTGTGATTCTTGTAAAAAGAATGGAACTGTTCAAATCTTTTGGAACTTAACGTTACCATCAATCTTCTATTGGAGGCTGAGCAATAGCCTTGGTCTAGAGTTGAGAACATTTTTTCCTAACCTGGATGAGGGACAGTATTTCAGCAAAATAGACATTGCAGAGGCTTACTTGCACTTAGAAATGGAGAAAAATTCCAAGGTGTTTCACATCATAAATACACAAAAAGTTGTATTATTATAATAGATTGGTATTTGGAGACATTTCTGCCCTAGCAATTTGGCAGAGAGCCATGGATCAAGTGCTACAAGGTTGTCCAGGCTCCTAGTATAATTTTGATGACACCACCATCACCAGAGAAAATGTATTGGCCAAAAACCTCAGTGCAGGTGACAAAGGTTAAAGAACAGTGCAATAAATGTGAATTTTTAGAAAACCTAGTATTACATATCACAGACACACCATTGATACAGAAAGCCTACACAAGGCCACATGATATGTCACAGCTATGATCCTCTTTAAGATTTGTTAATTATTGTAATCAATTCCTGCTAAACTTGGCCACTGTACCCCATCCCCTTAACATTCGTCTACAAGTGGGTAGGGCATGGTGATAGACAAAACTGAAAAATTTCCATATGAAAAACCAGTGACATCAGACATGGGATTCACACCTTATAAGCCACATTTGCCAGTGAAACCAGCTCTGGATATATTACAATAAGGCACCGGCTCAGTTATGTCACCTATTAAAGTTAGCAGGAACATCAAAAGATCTTTGCATTAGGCATGTTAAAAGGTGTTTTAAAAAAAGATTTGCATGAATAGGAACACACTGAGATTGTTTGAGAAGCCAAAGGCTTCAACCAACACTTTCATAGAAAGGTATTTATCCTCATCACTGATCATCAGCCACAACTGCCAGTTTTCAGTCTACAAAAAAAGATTCTTCTTATAGCAGCTGTTCAAATCCAGCATTTGTCTTTGTTCCTTGGGGACACAGCTACAAAGTGGAATGCAAAAGGACACTCAATCATGCAGATGTAGATAGATTGCCTCATTTACTTCTATAGGTTAACAATCTGAAACAATCACATCCAATGGGTTTCTTTTGATATGTTTTCTCTTACATAGATCTGGATAGCGGAGATTATTCAGGAAGATTCTAGTAATAGCACTACACTGTCTCAAGTTTATATGCAACCTAAAATGGCTGTAATACACAGCAAAATAATTATACCAATGGTCATATTTTGAGAATTTGAGAATATAATTTAATTTGGAAATCTAATCTGAGAAGCATCTGAACAGTTGAAACAAGCTGCGCAATCTGACAATGAAACAACATTTTTCCACTGAACAAAATATAGCCATAAATTCTAGAGGGGAATATACAGTAAGTGGATTATCAGAAAGAGCAAAGACAAATCTGGACCTCTTATATTGTACAGATTAACATTTTGAAGTAAATATTGACCAACTAAGGAGAATAGAAGTACGCTGGTGTGATTGTGACAAAGCTGTAATTCCTGAGATACAAACAGTAAGATCTACCCCCTCCCCTGAAGTATACACACAACTGGTGGCTTCTCCATGGATGTCAGCACTGGTTGTTGTGACAGATGTTATCCCGTTTCCATAGGAATTCCACCACAGTGCATTGTAAGAATGTTTCCTCATCTAGATGGGGAGGGGGCAGACTGCATTAGGTTATTCTCATTAGTTGCTTAAGCCTGCCTTTGATCTAGTATTGTTGCTTAATTGCCTTGAACTGCCTGGGTATGTTACAACTATTGCAGGCTATATGGGAGTTAGTTCATCTGGAAGTTTTCAGGAATGCAAGCAGCTGTAAAATCTGCTCGTGACTCCAGTGTCTTTGTCTAATCAGCAGAAAAGGCACAACCGTGATATTTTAAGAAACTTTGAACAGAAATGGTGAAGAATAATCATGGGTGATATTAGTGAGAAGGCAGTATAGAGAATATATATACATATACATATACATATACATATGCATATGCATATACATATGCATATACATATACACACACACACACACACACACACACACACACACAATAGATATACCATGTTTCCCCGAAAAAAAGATCCTGTCTTATATTTTTTTGAACCCTGAAATAAGCGCTTGGCCTTATTGCCATGCACTCAAAAGCCCGATTGGGCTTATTATCAGGGGATGTATGGGGTATATATATATATATATATATATATATGGGTGGAGATGAGAGAGAAAGAAAGCAGAGGTCTCTCATGATAACAAAAAATGAGGAGAGCATAAGATGGAATGTAACAAGAGATCAAAGATGAGGAGAAGAGAAAAGCCAAGACATCCAAAGCTTTAAGCAAGGGTGTGAATTGGGTATGAAAGATATCAGTGGAGTGAACTGTAAAGAGGTAAGACATGATCAAAGCCCTTGCTAGACAAATGCAGGCAGCTGAATTCTGAACAGTAACAAAAGGTTTAATGCTGCAAAGAAGACTGGAAACCACAATTTTACAAGAATGCAGCGATGAAAACAATTAAACCTTAAACCAGTATCTTTGCAGTGCAAACAGAGTTCTGGCTGAAATAAGAAAACAAGTTGTTTTATTTTTCTTCAAGAAACGTTACTGTTGAAAAAGTCTGGTGGCAATGATTTAGGCCAGAGGAGTTGATAATTAATTTTGAATAATATCCAGAAAAAGATAAGTGCAGGCAGACAGGCTGTTGGTTGCCTGTATTAAGTTTAAGATTTGGCTGGATCATGCAATGCCAGAATTGGCAGCCAAGGGAACCAAAAGAAGGCCAAGGAGAGACAGCTCAGAAATGATAATTGAGACCAGAAAAACAGGCAAGTGTGCCAGGAAAAAAAAAAAAAAGCAAGAATAGAATTCCAAGAAATGAGTTCATGGAGAAGAAAAATAGTTAAAGTTGTCTTTTTAGAGCTGGAAGAAACTGTACAAGAGCCGAGGTGGTGCAGTGGTTAGAGTGCAGTACTGCAGGCTACTTCAGCTGACTGCTAGCTGCAGTTCAGCGGTTCAAATCTCACCGGCTCAAGGTTGACTCAGCCTTCCATCCTTCCGAGGTGGGTAAAATGAGGACCCAGATTGTTGGGGGCAATATGCTGACTCTGTGAACCGCTTAGAGAGGGCTGTAAAGCACTGTAAAGCGGTATATAAGTCTAAGTGCTATTGCTATTTAGTCTAGTCTAGCCTTCTGCTCAGTACAAAATCTCAGACATGCTGATTTTCTTTCCAAATCCATGACCCACTTCCACACTATGAAATAAACATAGGCCAATATTGAAATAAAAACACAACAATTGGAAGGAGAAAATACAGGTGTCTGTTTTCCAGAAAGAAAGACAAACACATTAGGGGTCTACAAACATTTAATATGGAGAGTTGATCCAAAGGCAATTCAATTAAATCTCTGCCTGAAATTTCTGAACTGAATCAGCAAGTTGATTTAAATTGTCAAGACGACTTGGATTACTGTGAATCAATTCAATTGGCTTGTTCAGTTCAGACATCCAAATCAAATCAGATTTTCTGAATCAAATTGGATGTCCAAATTAAATTAGACCATCAGTCCAAACTGAATTAACAATTAAATCAGATTTTGTCCTCTCTCTGTGTTCTAAAACATACTACGGTATGTGAAACAGAATAAAATTTGAAAACTTGAAACTTCCCTGGAAACAGATATGCATCTCTTCATTCCTTTATTACACACGTACACTGCTAGTGTATATGGAAGATAACATTGAGAAAACCTTGGGAGACATCATTTCTTGCCCTTCCATATTCTTGTCAGCTAGCAAAACTTGTTGATAGAGCTATCCCTTCCACACTCCTTTTTGTCTTTGCGCCTGTGGGGAGAAAAGTAAGAGGAAGAAACGTAGTCAGATTTGTCTAAATCACTTTTCCTTAAATAAATTCACTATGCTGCAACACTGACCATGGAGTTGATAGAGTTTCAGTCCAAATTTTGTCTGGTGGAGCAGGTTGGGGAAATTTCATTGAATGAATGAATGTTAATATAAGTTGGCATACTTGCACTTTCTAGGCCCAGTGTATCCTACTATTGCAATTAGGAAATGCATCTTCCTTAAATCATGCATGGAAGTGAGACAGGTAAAAGAAAAACTGCACAAGAGTTTTAGACAATGATAAAACAAGGGATTTTTTTTTCTTATTTCTAGCAAATTTCTTGGCTTGGGAGATTGTTGGAATGCTCGTCTTTTAGGTCTTTCTTACTGATTGATAAGCGCCTGTTTCTTCTCTGCACCTTTATAGTGGGAGGTTGGAAATGTTACCCTCACTTGCATTGGATTCCTGATCTACCTAGAATCATCAGGAGGTAAATTAAGGGAGGCACTTCCCACCATAACTCACATTGTCCTTCAGTTTCTGGCAAGCTTAAGAGGAAGGAAGCAGCAGTAGCAAATTATATCCGCCATATCATGCCAAAGACAGTCATGATAATGAATGTTCCACTGTCAGGTGAGAATCTCTCTTCATCACAGCAAGTGGGGGGGGGGGGAAATGACAATAATAGATAGCCATAGATATAGGAAGAGCATTTAGTCTCCCATATAGGCTAATCCTATATAAAATTAGCAACTAAACCCTGCATGGGCTTGGGTCAGGAGTGAAATCCAGCAAGTTCTAACAGGTTCTGGAGAACCAGTAGTGGAAAGATTTGAGTAGTTCGGAGAACCGGCAAATACCACTTCTGGCTGGCCCCAGAGTGGGGTGGAAATGGAGATTTTGCAATATCCTTCCCCCAGGAGTGGGGAGGGAATGGGGATTTTGCAGTATCCTTCCCCTGGAGTGGGGTGGGAATGCAGATTTTGCAGTATCCTTCCCCTGCCATGCCCACCAAGCCACACCCACAGAACCTGTAGTAAAAAAAATTGGATTTCACCACTGGCTTGGGTTAAGACTTACCTAATTCCCTCCCCCCCACTTTTTAAAAAAGTCATTCATTAGCAATAGTGAAACACACATCCAGACAAATTACCTGCATGCAGATGCTTAATTCTGACAATCATTGCTTCTTTTATCCTCTAGACAAATCTAGTTAACTGCAATACTGAGGAGAAGAAGCCAACACCTGAGCAAATTCTTGATTCTGATTTATTGCCAGGAACAGCAGCGTCAGCTGTTTGCAGAGTTTTCCATCTGTTGCCTTTGATCAAAGCAAGATGTCTGGAAGAGAATGCTGCTCTGAATGAGGAGACTGTACAGCTTAGGCTTTCTCTCCCCCCCCCCTTCTGTTCAATCAAGGAACTCGATGAGACACAGCAATACCCCAATTGGGAGGACTGTCACCTGTCCTGATGCAATTCTTGTATTTATAATAGGAGCATGACAGTCAGAAGACAGATGACATTTCAACCTCCACCACTCATTTCTACAGGGAAAAGCGACTTAAAAAAAAAAAAAGAACACTTCAGTGGCACATTTCTTCCGCATGAGCTTGCCTCTCTTTAAGATCCACTTTATTTTTTAATTTGTCAAATTTATATAGCCAGCTGTCTCACAGAACAAGTGACTCTGGGTAATGTACAGCAAGCTAAAATACAGTTCATTGTTAAATACTAAAATATTTAAAACTATAAAAAGCAAAGTTAAAAAGAAGAAATACAGATAGTCCTCAACTTACAACAGTTCATTTAGTGACCGTTCAAAGTTACATCACTGAAAATAAGTGACTTACGACCGTTTTTTGCACTTACGACCATTGCACCATTCCCATGGTCGCATGATCAAAATTCAGATGCTTGGCTAACTCATATTTATATGACAGTTGCAGTGTCCTGGGTTCATGTGGTCACCTTTTGCGACTTTCTGACGAGCAAAGTTAATGGAGAAACCAGATTCACTTAACCATGTTACTAAACAACTGCCATGATTCATTTAACAACTCTGGCAAGAACAGTCGTAAAATGGGGCAAAACTCACTTAAAAGGTTTCACTTAGCAACAGATACTTTGGGCTCAATTGTGGTCGTAAGTTGATGACTATTTGTATTGGGTGAAGGGATCTTGATAATATTCCTAAATAATTCACTAGTCACTTTAGAGATGGGACACGGAAGAAAGTAACTTCGGTGGGAGTACCCTGCTTATAGAATATGGTCCAAAAGAAACCATTTTCGAATTCTAATGGCTAGAGAGTCTTAAAAGAGAGACCTAAAGACTGGAGTTTGCTATTAGCTGCTCATAACCAGGTTAATTTAAAATGGTCTATGAGAACCAGAGGAGCCAGACCCACAGAGAAAAAAATAATTTAAACCAGAAATAAGATCTCTGGAATCCACAGAAACCAGATTTATTTCTAACCATAAGGCAGTATTCTTAATACATTTTGGAACTGGCAAGATAGCTATTATAAACATGGACTGGACAATTTCAAAAGTACAGACCTGAACACCTTAAAGAAGAAGAAAAATTACCTCAGCAAGAAAGGCCTTACAAACTCAGGAATAAAATGTGCTCCCTTTGAATGGAAAAATCTTAAGCCAGCTGAAGAGCTACATTGAGCAACATTGACTTGATAGGATAATTTTGTGTTCCAAGATAAGGAGGCCTGGAATTGCACCCCAGACTATTTATAAATGTTCATCTGCTCTCTTGGGGTCCTGTTAATTTTCCATTATGCTGTGCAAGAACTAATCCTGTAGCTTTTTAATAATTTACTACAAGTAATTTTTTAGGCCAAAGGAAGCCACTGACCTCAATGCCCTTTTCATTCCCATCTGGGAGACAGACCAAATTACTACACCAGGTGCAACAGTTGCCAGGAGATTGATGAAGGCTAGATTTAAGAAGTGGTGACTGACTCTTGGAGGGGCTGCTGTCAAGCTTGAAAGAGGTGATGATACACCCCTTACTAAGAATGCAGCCATTCTGGACATTTCTATCTCATAGCAGTGGTCTCCTCTTCAGGATAGTTGGGTAGAAGGTGGCCATGCAGCAGCAAAAAAAGAATCCTACATAAAGGTAGATCACCCAGCTTTCTTTCAGTTTCAGTTCATACAGGATGATGGAACCTGCATTAATCACACTTGTGGGTAACCTGTGGCAGGATTTGGGGAGAGGGAATGCAGTCCTGCTGGATCTTTCAGTGATGCTTAATGGCCAGACTTCTGGTGAGGGCTGAAGGTTGAAAACTCTGCTTTGCAGTGATCCAGGCCTTTTTTAGCAGGTGGTTCCAGTTTGTGGTGGGAAAATGGGAATGATTGGGTCTCCTACAAATCTCGTGTTTCCATTCCCATCCTTAAATAGAAAGGAAAAGAAAGAAGACATTGAACCCTTGTCCACTCCAATATAGAGTAGCTTAGGATTTAGCATTCTTTTTTAGCATACAACCAAAAGGTTGAGGTATCCTCAGCATACTAGTGATATCTAGCAGTGTATCTTCATTCCAAGCCAGGCAGGAGATGCATTAGAACTACTGACCCAGACTCTGGAGGCTATGAGAACTGGATGGGATAAGAACAGCTGAAGCTGAATCCAAATAAGATGGAGCTATTCTTTGCTTAGATGCCCTGTGTCTCCAGATTAGTTCCATCTGTTGATTTAGATGGTTATTCCCTGAAAGAACACATACATAGCCTGAGAGATTTCCTGGTTATAGGAGACCCTTTGCAAGCATTGGTGGGTGCACCAGTTATAACCTTTCCTGGAACGGGAGGCTCTGCAGCAATGACTTATTCCCTCTTCATCTTGCATTTAGACAACTCTATTTATAGAGCTACCTCTGAAAATGGTTCAGAAGCCTCAGCTGGTGCAAAGTATTTTGTTTACTATTTACTGTATTTATTGTCATAGTGCAAGAGTCACATAGATGGGATGGGCGGTATAGAAATGTAATGAATGAATACATTAATAAAATAAAAATTATATACCGCCAGAATCAGGATCAACTTCTGACAAATTACAACATGATAGGTACAACATAAAATGAAATTTAAAAAAAGGAAAATAATAGAAGGGCATCTTACTATTGTTGGAAGAAATATCCATCTGGTTCAGTTCCAAGTGGGGAGAAAGACACTGGAAACATGGAGGCTGATTGGAAAGATGGTTTAATGGTGAAGCAGAACCATCAAGCATGTGTGATTCTGGGTAGCTGACCACATGGAGTGGAGAGTGAGGGTTATTTATACCATCTCTTGGGCCTTGCCCTTGAGCTTCCTGTTCCTGTGGCAAGGGCATGTATTCTATTGGTTGCTGTCAGACTCCCATGGGGCTATGCAGGGGTCAATAGCTGATTTTGTAGCTTATCTGAGTCAAGCTTGATTGAAGCTTGGGCTGATGCAATGAAGGGGCTTTGTTGTGCAGTTTCTATTGTGTCTGAATGGCTTTGCCCTGAAGGATAATCCCATCATCCTGGAGCTGAAGGTCTTTTGTTTTGTAGATAGGCTGGCCCAGTCCTTCTCAATGGTCACCAAATATCTGCTGGGGGCAGGGAGCTGAAGCTCTGAGTTTCTGTCTTTAGAAACACGTTTCTCCTTTAGGGAAAATATAATATTCTGCCTTTTTAAATATTTCCTAAAATATTTCATTCTTCTAAGAGGGGTGGGTGCTAACTTTGTACGCTATAATATTATAAACCATGTTGCCAACCCCAGGTCAGTATCAATACTGTAACTATTAGATTTCAACTATTACTACACCAAGCAGTTTCCAGCCTTCTTAAATACGCCAACGTATGGTGCAATTTGGAGGAGGCTATTTTACAAGCTTGGGGCCACTATAAAAGAGCATTATAGGTACTACCTGCAGTGTTGCTCACTTGCTACTGGCTGCCAGTTTATTTCCCAACTCAAGTTAGTCCTAGTTACATTCAACATTGCCAACATTCTAAATAAAATCTGCCCATCAAGTACAAGTGGGCCAAGAAGATGTGTTGTGGTTATCACTTCCTAGATGATGGGGGCTACAGGCAGGCCGCCTTAATTGAATCCCCCTCCATCAGATTTCATGATGGCTTCTCTCCCTACTAATATTTAGGAGGGCTATCAAGATCATCCAGTTTTGTGTAGGGCATTTGAGGTCTAAAGGGCCAAACACCATCCAGCAAAGGTCTGGTTTCAAGGTTGGTTTTTGCTGTATGATGGACGAGCTTGACTTTCATGAGTTCTGGTGATGTGATGATATTATTTTATTTGTTACATTTATTTGCCGCCCATCTCTTCACAAGGTGACTCTGGGCAACTTACAAAGTTAAAAGCAATAAACAATAAGAATATTAAGAATATTAAGCAATAAAAGTATAAGGTAAAACAATAGGGGAGGGAGGGAACATGGTGTGCAGGGGGCGAGGTGGGATCTGCTATTAGTCCATCAACCACCTCCAGCATGGCACTCACCCATTGGGGTTCCAAGCCAACTGGCAGAGCCAAGTTACAGAAAGTCCTTACAGAAGGTCAGAAGGATGGGAACAGATCTCGTCAGAGGTGGGTTTCAGCAGGTTCTGACCAGTTATGGAGAACCAGTAGCGGAATTTTTGAGTACTTCGGAGAACCGGTAAATACCACCTCTGACTGGCCCCGCCCCCATCTATTCTCTGCCTCCCGAGTCCCAGCTGATCGGGAGAAAATGGGGATTTTGCAGTAATCTTCCCCTGGAGTGGGGTGGGAATGGAGATTTTGCAGTATCCTTCCCCTGGAGTGGGGTGGGAATGGAGATTTTACAGTATCCTTCCCCTGGAGTGGGGAGGGAATGGAGATTTTACAGTATCCTTCCCCTGCCATGCCCACCACGCCACGCCACGCCCACAGAACCGGTAGTAAAAAAATTTGAATCCCACCACTGGATCTCGGCCTGGGGGGGGGGGGCGAGATGTCCCAAAGGGCAGGAGCCACAACAGAGAAGGCTCTTCTCCTGGACCCCACCAGGTGAAATTCCTTGACTGGAATTATTAAGTTTGTGTACCACCTAATGACTCTGGGTGATTTACAAATTAAAAAAATAGAAACAAAAAATAGTGCCCAAAATAAAAGAATAAAATTATTTTAGGATTCTTTGAATTACTTTGTCCTATTGCCTCATTGCTTTGATTATGGTGCGACCTGCTTCAGGTCTTGGATGGAGGCAATATACAAAAATGGTAATAAATACGTAACAAACACCAGAGCCCCTATAATGCTCATTCAACTCTTATGTCAAACCATAGTTTTCTACTGCAAGAACAATATCCAGCCCTTCCCAGGCTTCTGCCTCCTCCCATGTGTACAAGGGGCCTGGAAGCTGCTGCTTTCATGACCAATTAACCACAGCTTGCTGCATGGCAGGAATTGGACAAATCTTCATGATCCTTTGTCTGAAACGAGTCGACTTCTTACCATTACTTATAAACTGAATCTAGCTGGTTTCAGCAAACTAAAATTAAGATTAATTGCAGTTAGGGGATAGATGGTGTGCTCAAATGGCAGTTTCCAATCTTACAGCTATATTAAAAGGGAAAAGACGAGGAATGTGCAAAGCCGAAGCTCAATGAGTCTCATTCTCTTACCATGAAGTCATAATTTAGCATTGTATTGGAATGCAATTATTACTTGTTACCATTGATCATGACCCAAACGTACATTTGCTGTTTCTGGAAATCCTCTGCTACTGGCCAGCAGTACTCAATTTATCCTCTCTGAATAAATCAGTACTGTTCTTTAAAGGTTCTGCTGTCAGTTAATCACCTGGACTCCTTTCTTTCTCTGGGTTTTATTCTACTGAACTATCTTGAACCCAAGCCTGCCACTTGGCTTTCCACATTCAGTATCAATTAACAGCAAATTCTATCCAAGAACACTTTCCCCATCCCATCGCCCTGTTACATTAAACTAAAAGGCTGTGGGTCAAGTAGAATTATCATAAGATGAACTATTGTCCATAGTAATGAGAGTTTTTATGCACTTAGCTTGATTTAGGTGACTAGGGATAAGTACATTTGCTCCTTGTAGAAAATTAAAAAGCAAAGTGGACAAACTTGAAACTGCTTTGATATCAGCAAATGTCTGGGGTGGATTGCTCAGAAGAATGTAACCAGAAGTTGATCATGTGCTGCGTATAAAAAGTGGAAGCCAGATATCCAATGCTATACAGGTGGTCCTCAACTTATGACCACAATTGAGCCCAACAGTTCTGTTGTTAAGTGAGACACTTGTTAAGTGAATTTTGCCCCAATTTATAACCATTCTGGCTACAGTTGGTAAGTGAATCGCTGAAGTTGTTAACATCAGGGGTGGGTTCTAACTTACCTCGCTGCCGGTTCACTTCCTCCCGCGTGGGGTGGCCACTCCTCATGGGCGTGCGCATGCCTCGTGGGCGCACGCACATGCGCAGTAAAATAAAAAATAAAAAAATAAAATAAAAAATAAAAAAATGCCAAAAACAAGATGGTGACGCATGCGCAGTGCCGGAAACTTGGCTTCTGTGCATGCAGAAAAGAAAAAATATTTTTTTTTCAAAAAAAAAATTTTTTTCAAAAAAAATTCAAAAAAAAGATGGCGGCGCCCACGGACCGGCACCGACCGAACCAGATCGTTGACGTCATCGTGACATCACCAGCGGGTCGCTACCGGTTCGGGAGAACCAGTCCTAACTGGGAGAAACCCACCTCTGGTTACCATGGTTGTCAAGTGAATCTGGCTTCCCCATTGACTTCGCTTGTCAGAAGGTCACATGGGACACTGCAACCATCATAAATATGAACCAGTTGGGCAAGTATCCGAAATTTGATCATGTGACCATGGGGATGCTGGAACGGTCATAAGTGTGAAAAATGGTCATAAGTCACTATTTTCAGTGTCATTGCAACTTCAAATGGTCACTAAATGAACTATTGTAAGTCGAGGACTTCCTGTACAGATAAAAACTTCAGCAAGAAACTTTAGAAGAACCTGTGGTTACTGTGTTGAACTAGGAGCTGGAAGACTAAAGTTCTAATTTATCCTCAGCCATAGAAACTCACTGAAAAAGTTAGTCATTTTCTCTTAGCCATTCCTCCCCAACGTTGTATTTATGAAGGGGAAAAGAAGGAAAGAGTGTTGTGTATCCTGTGTTGAGCTCCAGAATGAAATGTGGCGTATCAGATAAATAAACCAAAAAGAAATGCAGACAAGATAGAAAATTGGGAAATGTATCAGGCTGAAGAAAACTTCTTCAGGAGCAGGTACAAGAGATAAATAATGTGTTTATGTTGTCCCACAGTTCTGTGGAATATTTTTTTACAGTCTTCTTGCAGGATGTTCATTTATAGTCTTTCCCCATTTCTCCTCCAAAAGAAAAAGCTATTCATTCAGAAAGCAGGTTGCAAAGAGAAAACAAAATGTTTTCAAATCTGTTCCTTTAACTTAAGTCATACTGAATGCTTCCTGCCATTCAGCAAACAAACAAACAAACAAAATGGCCAAAAGCTATGATCTTTAGAAACGTTTTGAAACTAGAAAAGCAAACCCACTGGTAGCAGGGAAAGTGCATTTGTTGACTGAGACTTATGCCTGCCAGCCCTGTTGACCTTCAGGCCAGAATGAGCTAATTGAAAATAATGTTGATCAGGATTAGTTCCTGCTAATGTGCTGGATTGATTTATTTAGAGGACTGAAAAGACTTCTATGTATCAGTTTTCTGAATGCAGATTATTATCTGGTTTGTCAGTTGTACAGTAAAGAGCCAAGCTCCCCTTGTGTCCTATTAAAGGGAGTTTAAAACTGTTAAAAATCATCCTTTTTTAAATCCATCCTTTTATCAGACATTAGATAGCCGTCAACATAGATTTGAGTCTGGGATAAAAAGCAAGAGAGCATGGGGTTTATCGTGCATTTTGATTCAAAATACAGATGGTCCTTGACTTATAACAGTCTGTTTAATGACTGTTCAAAGTTACAACAGCACTGAAAAAAGTGACATGACCATTTCTCACACTTACAACCTTCCCCGCATCCCCATGATCGTGATCAAAATTCAGATGTTTGGCAACTGGTTCATATTTATGACCGTTGCTGTATCCCAAGATCATGTTATCCCCTTTTGCGATCTTCTGACAAGCAAAGTCAGTGAGGAAGCCAGGTTTACTTAACAACCGTGTTACTAACTTATCAACTGCAGGGATTCACTTAACAACTGAGGCATGAAAAGTCATAAAATGGGGCAAAATTCACTTAACAAATATCTCCCTTAACAACAGAAATTTTGGGTTCAATTGTGGCCGTAAGTCAAGGACTACCTTTACTGAAAACTTTTTAATTTTTCTTCCCTTGCACAGGGAAGGCTTTTACCTCTCTGGGTTAAGGTTAAGAAACACAACCAACCAGCTCAAAATGATGGAATGCTATGACTGGAGCAATTTGTTCTCAGTCAGAGATAAAACTTGCGTCTCATGTTTATCCTTAGTACATTCTGAGAAACTTTACTCACTTATTGTCTATCTTATCAGGAATCTTAATCTGATTAAATATGAATGTTTTAAATCTCTAGCCAATGTTTTAGAAACAGCTATTTTAAATCTCACCCACTTTGATATCTTCCATGGGTAAGGGTAACCTCCTGTAATATTTTTGTTAAGGTTTTATAAGAAAATCTTGGAATTAAAATCCACATCCTAGGAGATCATTCAGGTTGGCGAGTATTGAATTATCCTATTATTGCCACTATTATTGCCACTTCACTTAACTGTATGGGTAACAGGCTATCAATTAATGTTGCATTGAACTCACCTTTTCCCACCCCCCACAGCACTGGGATATGTAGAGGAATACCAATAATATGGGTTCATTATTTTTGTAACTGTTTATTCTTCCGTTAGCTCAAACCCTGGACATTTTATAGCCCACAAGGCACATGCAACTCTTCAGCTGTCACTGTCTGGCCCGCAGCATTGGCGGCATCGGTGGGGAGGGGCAGAGTGTCAGCATCAGGGGGCAGGGCAGCATTAGCTGGGGGCGGTAGCGGCAGAGGGGCAATGTGGGCAGGGTGGTTTGGGCAGGGCTGTGTGGTCGGGGTGGCATTGGGATGATGGGGCATGAGCAGGGTGGCGTTGGCTAAAACTCCTAGTTTCTTATGTGGCCTCTTGGTAAAATTAATTGCCCACTCCTGCCTTAGTCCCTTCACCTCCCATTTTAAGCATGGGAAGGTGGTTTGCTGTGAAAGCGTCAGCCTTGGCATCAAATTTATTATTATTACTATTACTATTGATCATCGCACAGTCAGCCCGATGTTTAGGCTGGGTTTGGCATTTTTGTCTACCTATTGAGTTCTTACCAAGGACCTGGGACAGGCAAATCTGGATGTTTGACGGTGTTACAGATATCATCACAGGATGGAAGCAGTTCCAAGTAAAGCTGCCTTCTGCAATTGACTGATGGCAAATTTGTCAATGCCAATGGTGTTCAAGTGGTGCTCCAGTTGTTTTGGGATTGCACCCAAGGCGCCTATTACTATTGGTACTACCCTTGCTTGCCTTTGCCATAGTCGTTCTATTTCTATTTGTAGGTCTTTGTATTTTGTTCTTTCTCTTCTATTCTGCTGTCTCCAGGCACTGCCACATCCACTATTCATTACTATTATTATTACTATTACTATTACTATTACTATTATTAATTATTACTATTATTAATTATTATTAATTATTATTAATTATTATTAATTATAAGGATAAGGAGATGTTGTTTGATGCTGTTAGAGGTATCGTCGCAGGATGTAAGCTGTTTCAAGTAAAGCTGCCTTTTGCAATTGATTGATGGTGATTTTGACAATGCCAATGGTGTTCATGTGGTGGTCCAGATGTTTTGGGATAATAATAATAATAATAATAATAATAATAATAATAATAATAATAATAATAATAATAATAATAATAATAATAATAATAATAATAATAATAATAATAATAATAATAATAATAATAATAATAATGAAATGAAATAATGAAATGAAGCATAATCTTTGCAAATGATTGGAAAAACTTGCACTTTTACTTGGGGGTATTTATGTTTTGGGTAATGTATTTTTAATTTTATTTTGATATTGGAAAGAAGAAA
>QLTV01000974.1:10819564-10832376 GCA_003457575.1 Thermophis baileyi
ACTCTACTCTACTCTATTCTATTCTATTCTATTCTATTCTATTCTATTCTATTCTATTCTATTCTATTCTATTCTATTCACTTTTAGGTAATCATTGCAGGATTTTTCTATTTAAGCTTTTCTTTTTGGGTTCCTTGGGCAAAATCACAATTCCACTTAGCACAGCACAGATGTGACCTCACAGTAACCACACTTGAGAACTGTTCCTTCTGTATTATCATTTGACACTTCAATGAACCAGTTTTCAACCCATGTTCATGAACCAGCTAACTAGCAGTAAACATGAAGAGCCTGGGGCTGAGTTGGCGGGAGATTTCCAGCCCGGTGAGCTGACTAGTGAAAATGTGTGGAGGATCCGGTGGATCACCTGGCAGATGTCATAGACCACCAGTTGAGAATGGCAATAGGCATACCCTATCTGGGCTGATGAAATCTGAACAATTACTAGATAAAAACAAATGAGGTGTATAAAATTCCACCCTCTGCTGCCATCTAGCATGTATCTGGCGTCCTACAGCTGATATGGTATACTTTGTGTCTGTAGCATTGGAAAACTACTATATTTTGCAAAGATTCTAGAAAATTGCCACGTTTTTACTTATAAAAGCTGTGGCTAAAGAGACGAAAGTATGAGCAAACATGTAAATCAATGTCAAACATTTCAATAATTAATACAATATAAGCCAAGATAGATTCTCCAAGCCATACATGAGTAATTTTCCTTTGTGTACATGACAAAGAATAATATACCTCACATCAAAGGGCATTTAAAAGATTTGGCTGAATGTAGAAACAGGGAAGTAATAGTCCAATTGGTCATTATAGCTAACAAAGGGAAATAAGTTTTCTATTAACTTAGACTTCTAGCAAAATGATTGATTCTTAGTGTCTCACATGAGCCTAAATAACACAACAAAGGATTGCCTACACCAATTTTATTGTTTATGTTCTTAAAACCTGCTTGTATTTTTATAGACTGAAGGAAGAATATGGATGTATTTAATTAAAAAATAAACAAAAATAGTGTTAGAAAAATGCAGTATATGAACACCATCTCTTCTTTTAGACTATCTAAACATTAATTCATTGTACTTCAGAATAGGGCCATAGTGCAGCATGAAAGGCCTTAGCAATAGCACCTCAATAACTAAGGAGGCCTGGTTCTGGTTCTGGTTCTGGTTCTGGTTCTGGATGGCTTCTCTGCTAGACTGGGAAGTTGGGAAACATCTTAGAAGAAAACAACAGCAAATGACTCCCTTAATGCTGCCAAGAAAACTGCTGGATAAAGACTCAAGGGATTCTTTTTATGGCATGGAAGAAAATGCAGAGAGACAATTTAATCAAGAATCCATCACTTTCAGATTACAGTTCTATAATGGCAGGCATGACTCCCATTGATTCCAATTTGGCTTAATGTTTAGCAATAGAAAATTGCGATAAACAGGTAAGTGTTTGGGATGGAGAACAGCTGCTATGGAAATGCTACCACAGCAGTTTATGACACTGTAGAAATGTAAATTCAATCCAGAACAGGGCTGAATAAAAGTATGTATCTCACAAGTAAAGAGATATGCCGTTATGACTTTCTAAACCCCTTCTGTGGACACCCCTGTCTAAAACAGTTTATTTATTTTACAGCTGGTCTGAATTCAAAATCCATAAGCCCCTTTTCAAATGTGAAACAACTCTTTGGAGCTCAGGACATTTTGAATTTGAAATAGTTCAAATTTGCACACCAGTTCTTCACTATAGTAGCCATTTCCAGCCACGATGATCTCCAGTCTTCCCATTGTTAAATATTTGTAAATATATTATCACATGTATAATTACATAATAGTAATATTACAGTATTTGAAGAGTTGGACATCAAGAACATCTGATTGAAGAATTGACACCTTTGTACTGTAATGCTGGCATAAATTGTTTCATATATCATGGACAGCTAGAGTAACCAAGAGGTGCTGAATTGTGCAAAACCAGACACATCACTAGAAGCCCAAATCACAAGATTACATATGATTTACTTTGGCCATGTCATGCGTGCAAACTCATTGGGGAAGTCAATGACCCTAGGAATGGTTAGTGGAACAAGAAGAAGGGGCAAGCAAAGAACACGCTGGCTTGATAACATCAAAACTGATACAAAGCTGAACATCCAACAACTGAAAGAAGTTGTGCTTCACACAGGGTAACATGGAGAGTGCCTGCCTACAAAGTCGCCAAGAGTCGGACACAACTGAATGGTTAAAACAATAACAAAATAGTATTTGTACAATAATTATGCTCAACAGATTGCTGGGGGAAAGACTTCAGCTGTAATTGTGTAAAAGCTTCATGTGTAGATGAGTTGAAAGATAGTAAAATATACCATGTATGGTTTTATCTTGCATTCCCTCAGTCTTTTGGAAAAGACAAATTTAAAAATTGTTAAGAGAGCAATTATACAAAGAGAATCTATTTTTTGGGGAAAAAATAGTCTTTCTACAAATCTTGTTATGACAATCAGTTTACATACTTAAATAAATGATAGGGCATAATTTTAAGGCTGGGAAAAGGCAGAAACAGGGCATCATTCATTGTCTCAGGATGACAGAATAAACAGTTTCCGTTCAGAGGCAAGCAACATGATTTCTCCCTTGAAAAATAGATCATCCATCATAGTGAAATTATAAAATTATATGTAATCAACCCTGACAATCAATGGGGTGCCAAATGCTGCAGCAGATTGTGCTCATATCTTATCCTCATGTCTTATTTTCATTGTCCCCTTTGTTGTATTTAGCACACAAAATTTATATACCCGCTTCTTACCTGCTGCACAGAAATTGAACCTGCTGCAGTTTGAACCAGGACACTTTCTCCTGAAATCTGCCATCACCCACAAACTCATTAGTTTATTTTTATTATTTTACTCATTGTTTATTTTTGTACTTCAGGTGGCTGACTTCCAAGAAGCAAGCATATTCACAGTCCAAATTGGCAAACTTTATTGCACGTCAAATGCAATATGGATGCTTGCTTCCTGAAGCTTGCTTCCGAATTGATCTATATCTATGACGTACATGTAGCTTCATTCTTTGTAAAGAAAAACATCATTCAACATCCAAAATTCTGTGAAGTGAGAGCAGTTTGCTTTATTTTATTTTCACTCCCACACTATACAGGGGTCTCTGACAGAAGCTGAAATATAGACATCTCTTTATTTTCTCTAGAGGAGAACCCTCTGAGACATCAAACTGTATTGCAACATGCGTGCTTAGCTTCCTCCTCTCTCTGGCCTCAGACAAAGTGAATGTGTTGATATTAGCTTCCAACTGTTTAGCAGGGAAGTCGTTTGATAGCCAAATCATTATGTTAGCTGAGGGAGGCTAAATCCATCCCAGTCTGCTAAGTGATCAGTGCTGCCTGTTGGGATGAACAAAAATGTTTACCCACCTAATAAATCTTCTCATAAGCTGGGACGCCCCAGAGCTCAGCAGCAGAATGATGGCAATTTGGCCTGCTGAGAAGCTCATAGTTGCAAGAAGCTGTTAAATCTGAGGTGCCAGTTCTCCCCTGACCTCCTTGTCAGTGTTGATCTCAAGAGGCTGCCTGTCAGCTTGGATGAATAATGGATGGCAAACATTGCGTTCTTACTCTACCACAAATATTTTGTTGTTGTTGCCACGAAGTGCTTGTATGCATACTTCTAATCAGTTCGACAGGAACATGGTGAATGCATTCTTCTGCCTGCTGACTTTCGCAGGCTGGAAATTGTGCCTCCTACCCCCCAACTTTCAAAAGTAGTGTTGTCCAAATGAGCAACCTCAGCAACCTCACTTTCTGAAAGAATAATGGGCAGATAAGAGACTATTTGCAAAGTCAGCTTGTAGGGAAAGAGAATTAAGAACATATGTGGAAGAACAGCTTTTACAGTGATGAAATCCATTAAGGAATTATGTACAACCAAAACTTTAGAAATCTGGATACATTTTCTTTCTCAAGGATAATATCAGATTCTATTTGGCTTGGAAAACCCTGAGCCCTGGCTCAGTAATGCTAGGATTTATAATATACTTCCATAAAGTTATTTATTGACTGAACCAAAACATTAAATAACCAAACTCAATATTTCCTCTGAAGATCCTTTTCCTTCCTGCAGCAGAGAATATCCTATCAATCCCAACCTGGAATTAGGTTGATTAATTTACTGTGAAAGTCATTTTCACTTTCCCCAGCTTCAATTTTACAGCTACCTCTTAAGAGTAGTGCAAAAATATATTCAGTTACTAATTCTTCCCACCCATTGCACGGGAAAGGTGTCGCTAACATTTGTAAAAGTACGCAAAAGTTTTTGTTCTGTTTTACATAAGAAATAAATTATGTGCTATTAACAATAGACAAACCAATCAAAATGTTATATTTGTAACTGTAACATGGAAAAGATGGATGCGGCAGTGAGTTTTCCATGGAATGGGGAAAAATGTAAATGATTTGTAGGAAGTTAGTACCTACCCCCCTCCTAGAGGAATGAAATATTTTAGGAAATATTGAAAAGGCAGAATATTATATTTCCCTGGCTGAGAAATGGAGAAACATGTTTTTAGGTAGGAAACAGACTCACTCTTAGTAGCCCCCACCTTTGTCAATGGGCCATTAAGGACTGAGCCCAGCTCACTCATTCCCCCCACCTTTGTCAATGGGCAGTCTATTCTACATAACAAAGATCTTCAGGAAGAACCATAATAGGAATCCCAAAGCCCTCTAGCCATCTCAGGACATGGCACAGACAAAGGTTACACAGTTAGCTAAGACCCCCACCCCCTGGGAGTCTGACAGCCAATCAGAGTGCATTACATACACAGAAACAGGAAACTAAGAGGTGGAAGGTCTGGGGTGGAGCCCAACAGAGGGTATAAAAAACTCAAGGACTCTCAGCAACTTCCTTCTTTTCTTCTTCAACATCTTCGAGGCATGTGATCCCCCTTTTCCCCAGGACCTCAAACCATGTGGTCCTGTTGTCCACCATTATACCATCTTTCATGCTTCCAGTGTCTTTTTCCCCACTTGGAACTGAACCCAGAAGGACATTTCTTCCAACAGATTTTTAGCATTTATCCATGACCTTTTCATCAAAAAGAAAAATCCTGTAACAGAAAAACTATTGGGATTTGATCTGAGCAACTTCTTCAGCAGAGGTTTCTTTATTTTTCTGAGTCTATTCCAGATGATGTAAAATCTAGATACAGAATCTCTTTCCATATGGTCAAGTCCAATTGTAAAATTTGACCTTATCATAATGCTGGCACACTGCCAATGGGAATGAACAATAGAACCAAGAATTTCCAGTGACAGCTAGTTGGAAGTTCTACCAACCAAAGTTACCTTGGCAGCTCTTTAATTTTGCTAGGTTTATGATAGGATTTCAAAATTGGAGAAGGAAGAAATTCCACACTCATGTTGATGTTTTCAAAGTATTTGCTTCTTATTTATGGTACACCAAACAGTTACAAATGTACAGTGATTGTGTGCTATCAAATCAGTGTTAACTCCTAATGACCACATAGGTTTTCTTCATCATGACCTATCTTTAACCTGGTCTTTTAGGTCTTCTAATGGAGCACTCGTTGCCATTGTTGCTGGGCCCATCTACTTTAATTTCTCTAGGGAGGTAAGTCTTCACATAATATGTCCAAAGTAGGATAGTTTAAGTTGTTCAGTGAATTGGCTTTCCTCATTGACTTTGCTTGTCCAAAGGTCTTAAAAGGTGATTCAAAGAGTCTTAAAAGGTAACTCTGAAGAACTTTAAGATAAAAAGTTGAAATATCCAGCAATGTTTGATAAATAATTTGGAGACCCTCATGACTGTTGCAGAAGAATGGCTGTAATTTGGATGATCCATTATCTTTGGCTTTTGGCAGTTCTAGCAAGATGCAGTGGTGGCCACAGCCTATTCTCATGTGAACCCATAATCCTGAGGATGTGCCAAGATCTTCCAAACAATACCACATTTATACCTAACCTTTTGAATCATTATGATCAACAAACAGCAGCTCTAGCAATGGAACCATTTCATCCTATGGTAAACCTTGATTGTTCCCGAGACTTTCGACCATTCCTATGTGCTCTCTATGCTCCTGTTTGCATGGAATATGGTAGAGTCACCCTCCCATGTTGCAGAATTTGTCAACAAGCATATAATGAATGTTCAAAGCTCATGGAGATGTTTGGTGCGTCTTGGCCTGAAGACATGGAATGCAACAGGTTCCCAGACTGTGATGAGCCTTACCCTCGCCCCATTGACCTCAATGTAGTTGGGGAACCAACAGAAAAAGCAACAGTGGAAGTGCAAAGAGACTATGGTTTTTGGTGCCCTTGAGAACTGAAAAGGGGCGTTGGTCTTACCTGATACGCCTCTTCTCATAGGGTGGAGCCATCATTCAGGATGGGTTGGCCTCGTCCGTCAGCCAATCAGGACCGAGTCTGTCTTTTTCCACCGGGATCCGCCTTGTCCTATCCCAGCTTTGACGAATCCGAAGACGAGACTCGACGTGGCAAAATCCCCAACGAAATCTCTAGGAAAAACTCCCATCGTATAACAACACAAGCCGCACGAGAGAACAGTCCACGGCTCAGAGTCACGCAACCGTAGTCCACCACCTCAAATGCAGTCGAAGGAAACCATGGCAGAAGACCGACCGAGGAGGTTCCAGCTAGCCGTAGGCAAAAATGGGGTGGGTCTGAATGATGGCTCCACCCTATGAGAAGAGGCGTATCAGGTAAGACCAACGCCCCTTCTCCATCGTGAGTGGAGCCATCATTCAGGATGGGACATACCAAAGCAAAAAAGGTCCCTCTCAGGGCGGGCACCCTGTAGATCACATCAAGAAGCCTCCTCAACAACCCACTGCAAAACACATCGTCCAAAAGCCGCGTCAGCTGAAGCGTAGGTGTCAATTTTGTAATGGCGGATGAAAGGAGTGGGAGAGGCCCACGTGGCCGCGCGACACACCTCCTCCAAGGATGCCTGGGAAGCCCAGGCCGCAGTAGAGGCCGCACTCCTAGTCGAATGCGCCGTGATGCCCCCAGGCCGAGGAAGTGACGCGAGCTCGTATGCCTTTGCAATAGCACTCCGGATCCAGCGGCCAATTGTAGACGCCAACACCTTGCGACCTAAGGAGCAAGGGTGGAACCCTACCAAAAGGGCCTCCGTTTGTCTAAATGCACGGGTCCTGTGAATGTAGATACGGAGAGCCCTCTGCACATCCAAGGAATGCCACAGCCGCTCTGATGCGTGTATGGGAGCCGGACAAAAATTCAGCAAGATGAGTTCCTGAGCCCTGTGAAAAGCCGAATTAACCTTAGGCAGGAAAGACGAGTCCAACCTAAGGACCACCCTGTCTCGATGGAAGATGCAGAGGTCCTTCTGAATAGAAAGAGCCGACGACTCCGAGATCCTGCGCGCAGATGTGATGGCGAGCAGGAACGCCACCTTGAGAGACAAATGACGAAGGGTGGCCTCCCGAAGGGGCTCGTAAGGAGGCCCAGTAAGCGACTGCAAAACCCTTGGCAGGTCCCAGGTCGGATAACGGTGAACTGCTGGAGGCCTCAGGTTGGACGCTCCTCTGAGAAAACTCCTAACCGTAGAGCACTGAGTCAGCGACTCCCCCTGACCGCCGGTCAGAACTGATGAGAGAGCAGCCACCTGCCTCCGGATGGTGTTGGGCGTGAGCCCCCGATCTAACCCCCGTTGCAGAAAGAGCAAGATCTTGGGCAGCGGAATACGAAGAGGAGAAAAACCTTCCGCCTCGCACCACCGACAGAAGGCACGCCAAGTAGAAGCGTAGATCCGCTGGGTGGAGGGCCGCCGGGAGGCCTGGATCGTGAAGATCACCTGCGGATCGTAAGCCAGGCGCCTCAGAGAGCCCCACTCAACCGCCAGGCAGTCAGCTGATACCACCCGGGGTCCGGGTGTTCCAAGGTCCCCTGGGTGAGTGAGTCCCCGAACGTAGGCAGTTTCCACGGAGGGGCCACCGACAACGCCAGGAGATACGCAAACCAGGCTCGGCATGGCCAGTAAGGTGCCAACAGAATGATCTCCGCCTGCTCCTCCAGCAACTTGCGAATCACCCGAGGCAGAATGGCCAGAGGGGGAAAGACGTAAAGGAGGCCCGGTGGCCAGCGACTCCTCAGGGTGTTTACTCCTTCCGCCCCCTGAGAGGGAAAGCGGGAGAAGAAACGAGGAAGATGGGAGTTCTCCGGTGTGGCGAAGAGGTCGACGGTTGGTCTGCCGAACCGGTGCGAGATCTGGAGAAAGATGGATGGGTGCAGGCGCCACTCCGCCCGGTCCACCACCGACCGGCTGAGGCAATCCGCCTGGGTATTGTCGGCCCCGGAAATGTAGTCCGCTGAAAGTGATAAGAGCCGGTGTTCCGCCCACAGACCCAGGCGCAGCGCCTCCCGCATCAAGGATCTGGAGCGAGTCCCCCCCTGTCTGTTCACATGTGCCTTGGCTGTGGTGTTGTCGGTAAGTACCAACACATGCTTGCCTGACACAAGGGGGCAAAATTGCTTGAGGGCCAGCAATACCGCCTGAAGCTCTAGCCAATTGATCGAGCATGTAGTTTCCGCCGCCGTCCACTGACCCTGGGTGATGTGTCCTAGGGCGTGAGCCCCCCAGCCCAAGAGACTGGCGTCGGTAGTGACTACGGTTCGATGAGGCTCAATGAACAGAGATCCTTTGGCCAGGGCAGGAGACTGCCACCATGAGAGGGAGCGAAGTACTGTTGGAGGAACCAAGACCCGAGACTGCGAAGTTCCTCGACCCGCCTTCTGGAAGGGAAGGAGGAACCATTGGAGTTCCCTAGAGTGTAGGCGTGCCCACGGAGTGATGGAAATGCATGAGATCATTTTGCCCAGGAGAGAGGACAGGAGGGCCAGAGAGACCCTGCACTGTCGCCAGACCTGAGTCACCAAGTCCCTGATGCTGTCCTGTCTCTCCTGGGAGAGGGCAACCCTACACTCCAGGGAGTCAATGGTGGAGCCTAAGTGCAAGATAGGCGTGGAAGGAACAAGATGACTCTTATCCAAATTTATCTCAAACCCGTGTAGCCTCAGCATCCGGATAGTCACCTGGAGATGGTGCAATGCGAGGGTCCTGGAAGGTGCGTGCACCAGGATATCATCCAGGTAACACTGGACGTACACAGGCAGAGACCGAAGACGGGCCGCAAGGGCATCCAGAATCTTTGTGAATACCCTGGGGGCGGAGGAGAGACCGAAGGGCATGGCTCGATATTGGTAGTGCTGACCCGCATAGCAAAATCGTAGGAATCTACGATGGTGATGATTAATAAGCACATGCAGGTAGGCCTCGGATAGATCGAGGGAGGCCATGAAGTCGCCCCAACGGAGGCATGCCAATATGGAAGAAAGGGAATGCATCTTAAATGGGCGGTACTTAATGTACCCATTGAGACGTTTCAAATCTAGAATTGCCCTCCAACCCCCCGAGGTCTTGGGCACAACAAAGAGGATGGAGTAAAAACCGTGACCGATTTGGTCCGGAGGTACCCGCTGTATGGCCCTGATGTCCAGCAAGTGCTGGACAGCGGACTCCATAAGATGTCGTTTAGATGACACCCTAGACACAGGGCAGCGGATAAAGGACCTCGGAGGGGGGGAGAGAAATTATAGAGAAAGACCGAAACGTACGGTCTCCTGAACCCAATGATCTGAAGAAGACTGGGACCACCTATCAGAAAACAGGGTTAACCTACCCCCGATGGGGGCGGAGAGAGCCTCACCATCTGGAACGTCTAAAGGGGCGGGACCCCACGCCCCCCCTGAACTGGCGCCTGGGTTGTCTCCCCCTCCCGGACCTATCTTGGGGCTGCCGTGACTGCCTCGATCCAAATTGGCCCGGGGCCCGGGGGAAACTGGAGCCCTGGTCCACTGCCCGAAAGGGCCGACGGTAGAAAGGAGCCTGGCGGAAATTACCCTTCCGGGATAGCGACGGGAGGATCTTCTTCCGATCCCGCGATTCCACCAAAATCGGGTCCAATGACTCCCCGAACAACTGGCGTCCTGTTACAGGACCCGAAGCGAGCCTCCATTTGTGTCGGGTGTCTGCTGGCCATTGGTGAAGCCAATGCAACCGCCTGGCTACCACAGACGCGGCCATTGACTTCGAAGCAAAACGGGACGTATGTAGAGTGGCGTCCGCGATGAATTGTATAGCCGCAAAGATCTTGTTCAGATCCTGTTGAGCCCTGAGATTGGCAGCAGGAATGTGCTCTTGGATCTGTTGGAGCCAAATGAGCAAGGTCCTGGTGAAGAAGGACGACGTAGAAGAAGCCTTCACCGCCCAAGCCGCCGCCTGATGACTCCTCAAGAGTACCTGCTCCAGGCGTTTATCCTCCGGCTTGAGCAACTCCTCTGATTCTCCAGGCATGGCCGTAGGAGTGTAAAGGCCCAGAACCAGAGGGTCCACTGCTGGAAGGGCCAGCAAGTCAGAAAGCTCAGGAGCCACGTTGAAAAATTTTCGTTCAGTCGAAGATGGATTGGGCCCCGATGCAGGATTTGACCACTGCCTGCGGACCGTATCCAAGAAAAGCTGAGGGGCGGGGATGTAGGACATCTCCGGCTTGATCTCAGAGAAGAGGGGATCCTGCTGAGAGCCCTGAGCAAGTGTCTCCTCTGGGGAGTGGGGGTCTAAACCCGCAGCTGCCCTAGCCTTGTGCAGGAGTGACCTGAACAAGGCTGGAGGAAAGAGACCGGCGGAAAGCGGCTGCTCCGGTCCCATGGTCTCGTCCTCTGAAAGTTCCAGAGGCAAGGTATCAGACTCCTCCATCCAGTCATACTGACTGTCTGTGTCTGAGACATCAGATTAATCCCCTTGGAGAGACAGTCTAGAACGATGGGCCGCCCTGGACGAAGCTCCCTGAGGGTCAACTGGAAGACTAGCTGACAAGGGTGCAGACCCCCCCTATAGCCTAGAGCCCGGCCGAAAGACCTTGCTGAACAGCCGCCGCAATTAGCATCTGAAGGTTAGCGGGATCAAAAACGGGCGGAGGCTGCAGGGCCCCCGTTGACATGGGTTGATCCGCAACCGGAGGCTGGTCAGTGAAGACCCGTCTTGGATCGGGCCCTGTCTGCTGGGAAATCTGCGGATCAGATCCTCCAAGCCCAGCCGGCCCCCACAGTTGAGGCTCCGTCCTAGGAGGCCCCAAGGCATCCAATGTCAAATGATCCTCCCCCTCACGCCCTGCCGTGGTATCACTGGTGATTCTGAGGGGGCGATCAGGGGGGGCCGCCTTCCGTTTGGAAGATCTGTTTATGATCTTCTGCAGGGCCTTGTCCTGCCGTTTCTCCGCTCTCTGAGTGGCCTTAGATAAGGCAGCAGTGGCCCGATGCTGGCTAGGCATGCTTAGACCAGACGAGTGAGGCTGATCCTCTTCAGGCACTGGTCTGTCCGTCTTCTTAAGGCGCTTTCCACCCGGTTTTTCATTCGGGTGAACAGCGACCGCCATCTTGGGAGCGAACGGCAAAAAAGCCCTTCAAAATGGCCGCACTAACTGAAGACAGTTTTGGCGGGAACCCAGATGACAGAAAATGTCCCCGCTGGCCTGAGCAAGCTCAAAGGGCCTCAAGCGGTAAACCACCGGCTTCCGAGCACAGGGTCTCAACCCTCTAGTCCCAGCAAGAGCAGAGAGCACTGATCCGATCTTTGCAGCCTTCCGGCCGTGAGAAAGAGCGAGACGTCAGCCCGAGCAGACTCAAAGGGTGCTTGATAGATGAGTCTCGCAATCGCTCTGCACAGCTGTTGGCGGCCCGAGCACGCTCAAAGGGCACTAACCGCACAGTCTCCGTCCCTTCAGATAACGAGAACAAATTGGCCCGAGCAAGCTCAAAGGGCTCGATAAAGGGAGGGGCTCACAAGTGCGCCGAACAGCTGACGGGAACTGCCCAGCGGTAACGAGCTCCGACAGGGCTCGAAATAGGCTGGCTTAGAGCTCGGAGAAATTCCGCCGGGAAAGCGCCAGAGAAAGGCTCAATTAAGCCTCCTGTTATTTGGAAATGGCTTCTTCACTAATGGCAGATGAGGGGGGGCAATGCCCTTCCCCCTCCGACCACGGCGCGAGTGCCGAGCTCCCGTGCAGTCCCAAGTCTGGAGCTAACTTAGGGAGTGACTGGTCGATGCCGCAGTATTACTGCTCTCAAGCCTTCCGAACGGCCTCACAAACTGGAACGGATCTGGGGGAGACCCAGACAAAGCTCCCGTGCCGAAGCGCTAGCAGAGTTAAAACTCTGCAGACCGAGAGCCTCTTTACACAATTGCAAAGGAGAGACACGAAACTCACAGTGAAGGGGCGTTGGTCTTACCTGATACGCCTCTTCTCATAGGGTGGAGCTAACCTCCAAGAGTGGGATGACACCGTCCCTTCAGCCAATGAGGACTGAGTCTGTCAAATTGTATATCTTCGTCCTCTTGCCTCATTATCCCTCTTTGACGAAGAACGAAGCACAGACTCGTCGTGTAACTCCCACAGTCAAAACACAAACAAGAAGATTACAATTTGCTGGCCAGAATGTTCAGCAGGTCACCATATCACGTCCGGAGTCAGTCTAGAGAAACCTAGGGCGGGATTGGAGGTTAGCTCCACCCTATGAGAAGAGGCGTATCAGGTAAGACCAACGCCCCTTCTCCATAGTGGGTGGAGCTAACCTCCAAGAATGGGACATACCAAAGCCGTGTGTCCGTTGGGAGGGCTAAGACTGACTGGACCCCCCCCCATCTGGAGCACTACATGCTGTAGACCCCTGTGGCCGAA
>QLTV01000974.1:10836374-10846500 GCA_003457575.1 Thermophis baileyi
TAAGCTCAGCTGGCCGTCGGCTACTCGAGCGCGAACGCTCCTGTAGCAGCGGATCTTTCTAAATTTGACAGGCCAGGCCGCTTAAAATAGGAGCCGGAATGGGAGCGATTAGGCGAAGATCACGAGCTCTCCAAGGCCACAACGGTCGGAGGGAATCAAACCCCCCTGAGGCAAAAAGGCCCTCGGCTCAAGCCGAAACCAACGGCTGAAGCCGTAGTGACGACTGCCCTCGACCCAGCGACAGATGAGATAATCAGCTGGGGAGACTCACGAATTGTAGAAAGTTGGAAATTCCTCACAGAGTGGGAGCAGGATACACGAACGTCCTTTCAGGCTGAGGACTGAGTCAAAGAGGGATAATGAGGCAAGAGGACGAAGATATACAATTTGACAGACTCAGTCCTCATTGGCTGAAGGGACGGTGTCATCCCACTCTTGGAGGTTAGCTCCACCCACTATGGAGAAGAAGCAATCCACACACCATACACCAACATTCAGGATGGGAGAAGATTTTGCCACGACCGTCCTAACTGAGGACCGAGTCTAAGCTGGGATAGGACAAGGCAGATCCCAGTGGAAAAAGACAGACTCGGTCCTGATTGGCTGACAATATATACAATTTGACAGACTCAGTCCTCATTGGCTGAAGGGACGGTGTCATCCCACTCTTGGAGGTTAGCTCCACCCACTATGGAGAAGAAGCAATCCACACACCATACACCAACATTCAGGATGGGAGAAGATTTTGCCACGACCGTCCTAACTGAGGACCGAGTCTAAGCTGGGATAGGACAAGGCAGATCCCAGTGGAAAAAGACAGACTCGGTCCTGATTGGCTGACGGACGAGGCCAACCCATCCTGAATGATGGCTCCACCCACGATGGAGAATAGACCCCGATCTGGGCTACACATTCCTGCGGGTACAGGACTGCTTCCCTCCTTGTCCAAATATGTACTTTAGACAAGAAGAACTTTCTTTCGCACGATACTTCATTGGTGTGATCTCCATTGTCTGCCTTTCCGCTACCTTGTTCACTTTCTTGACTTTCCTGATTGATGTCACAAGATTTTGCTATCCAGAAAGACCCATAATCTTCTATGCTGTTTGTTACATGATGGTGTCCCTCATTTTCTTCATTGGCTTTTTGCTAGAGGACCGGGTTGCCTGCAATGCCTCCGGCCCTGCCACTTACAAGGCTTCCACAGTGACACAGGGCTCTCACAATAAAGCATGCACCATGGGGGGAAAAAAGGTGATTCAAGTGATCCAGGACACTGCAACCTTCATAAATACATGCCAGTTGCCAAGTGTCTGAATTTTGTGACCATGGGGATGCTGTAATGGTCATAAGTGAGAAAAATGGTTGTAAGTCACTTTTTAAATGCTGTTTTAACTTCAGTCACTAAACAAATGGTTGAAAGTCAAGGACTACCTGTATTGCCTTTGTCATTGTCAATAAAATGATTATCTGCCTCCAGCATCTTCCTGTGCTATCTTCCAATATTGGTGTCAGGTTTATGCCTTGGGTGACTCTGCTGGGAATGTATACTCTTGGCAAACACTCCCAATATTTTTGGCTCACCCCTCCCAGAAACACACCCACTATAATGAAGCAGCACAGCAGGACATTTGGAGTAAGCTGGGTTAGATAAACTTGTATAACATACGAACAAGCACCAATGCTGTAACTTGTATATTAATTAATTTATTTATTTTATTTATTTGTTTGTCAAACATGTACAAGATAGCAGGTATAGGTATAAACATAAACATAATCAAAGTGAATACAGATAGATAAAATAATTAAATAGATAAAAATGCCAGCATTTGGTACTGGCCATACTTTCCCAGTTTGAAGACTTCCAGAAGTGGTTCAAGAATTGTTCACAGCATGCTGAGGCCATGCTGCTCAGGAATTCTGGAACCTGAACTGCCCTACAACTAGAAGACATCAGGCTGAGGACCAGTGATATGGAGCACAATTTCCTTCTATGTGTGTGGAGTCAAAAATCCAGTAGTTTTCTTCAGGATTCCTTCTTTGTTTGTGTCTCTTCCCTTTCTCCGTTATCTAATTTAAAGCCACATAACCTACTTTTTGACTTGAGCATGCATCCCCTCTTCATTTACAGTGTCCATGCTTTTTTTTTTTTGATGCAGGAATGGATTTTTAAATGTTTAAATTATTCTTCTGAGAAAAAAAGAGTTTTAATTTTAAAATTGGTTACTTTGTACCTCTTTGATATGAAAATGCTTTTAATGTTTAAATGCCATTTCTCTGCATTTGAATTAATCAAAGCAAAGTGGGAGGGAAGAAACAGCCAAAAATAAACTTAATGGATTATATAAACCAAGAATGTGCTTGGTTTATATGTTTTTTCCCCTCTCAAACTGAGGTTCATACTTAGCTTTTTCAGTGACCCGCAGTACAACATGTAGGCAGAGTCATGAGAAAAATTAATTTCAATTTCTTTTAATTGAAGTTTTAAATTACTTTACATTCAATGCATCTTATTTTTCTTTCAGTATTGAGTAATTTTCCTCTTCAGGCACACTGCAAATTTCAGTTTGATGGCTGGTTCCAATTAATGGCAGGTTGGGGTTGTACACAGTACATCTCTGATATACAGTAAGATAGAAAACAAGAGACATTTCCTGACTGTGAACTTTCATTCCTTGAATCTCTAGGGCTTTCTCTAATGTGTAATGATGCCTTCGTGTGAAGTTTGAAAGGCATAAACCCATATTAAATGACCTTTCCACAGTAAGACTCATTCTGCTTCCTAGTTCGGAATGAAAAAAACAAATCCCTCTGCTCTACATAACTGAAATCATACTAAACTGGAGAGAAACTATGCCAAATGTCAGAACTTAATCAGAAATTCATTAGCAGAACGACTGGAAAATATGAAAGAAGGGAGTGAAAAAACGATGGAGGGGACACAGAAAATCCCCAACTATTGGTAAAAGTAGAAGCACCAAACACCAGGATGATGATTCTGAAAAGCAGAGATAAATTTAATCCTTCCTAGATGACTCAAGAGAATAGAATCCATGCTAGGGAAATGATTGGTTTCTCCTGAGTCCTTCAGAAGACATTCCTTCTCTTGGGAGCTGTCAAATAGTATCAGCTAAGGATGGATTTGCAAAATTGATGGATTACATTGCCATTAACTCTGTAGATTGGCCTCTTGCTTTAAAATAAATATTGTTACCCTCCAAATTATTTTTTTATTTGACTTATTCATAAGAATCACAATTCTTTTATTCCTCCATCATTTTGAAATGCTTCAAGGCTACCACTGTTAACGATAGCATTCAAATCTCATAACACGGTATGACTATTCCACATTTCCTTTGTTAATGAATTGTCTGTAGTAAGAAAAAAAAAAGATGGAAGAAATGGCATGGAAAAACTTATAAGACATTGAAGATTCATTGTCTGGAGTTCCCTATCATAAAACTCCACAAACATACCTTTAGAAGTGTTAAGATGACAGAATGGACATGTTGATTAAAGCCAATTTGGCAGATATGTAGCTTGAGATTTTTTTTAAAAAATGTGTTTGTGGATGTTTCTGCTAACTTTCTCTGAATTGTCAGATCCATCTTATGTCAGGATAGGCTGCTACTTTTAGAACTGGATCAGAAGAGGATAGATCAGTTTGTTTCATTGATTTGCAAACCAGTTTATGAATTTCTGCTCTGGGTAACAAAAGAAAAACAACAAATTAGTCTCACTAGAATACTGTTGGAACTTCTCTTGAGGGTATTGCTACCTATCATATCCTGGCTTCCTCTCCCATTGTACTTTTATCAAATAATGGAGAGGCCTATCAGGTTCAGAGAAACCATCTTGGAGACATCAAGTCTTATATTGCCCATGGGATTCCTTATGGGACATCCCATAGATAATGGTTTAAAATATTACTCAGATGCGAAACATAATCAAATGATGATTTTCCCAGTGATTCAGAGCAATAATAAAAGTTCATTTAACTTTGGGAGTGGAGTTAATTATATATATTTATTAGGCATATATAATGAGCTTTATGTAATGTACATATTGCTGCTCATCATAATTTCATGTATCTTTTGGCATAAGAGACTTAGGACAAATAATTTTTAGTTTAGCAAACTCATAATGCATATTGGCTATCATTTTAGATGTAGTGGAGATTGATCCATGTATGGCATCAATTAATCAAAATGTATTTACATTTAAAATACAATAAAAAGACCAGCAATACAATATAAAAATTTGGTAGCCCATATACTATATGACATCACTGTCTTTTTAAATATATAACTCAAGCTTGATGCTTTATTTAAGATTAAAATGTGTATATCATATAACTGTCTCAAACAAGAAATTAAAACTGGTGCTGAGTAAAACAGTATCGGTTATTACTTGTCAATGAGCAGTCCTTACATATGAACAAGCTGTATTAGCTCTTCTATAGGAAGACCATTAAGAAGGGTTTGGTGATCTGTACAACTACAGCACCTGGCTGCAAGACAGCTTTTGTGATAACTTCATTCTCTCCCTTCATTTTAAGTAATGGGAAGATGCAATATAAATGTCATGAATTAATAAAGAACATCACAAGCGACAATGGAAAACTGACTATGGTATGACAATGTAAGAGCTCTGCAAGACTGAATTTTTTTTTAACTTTTGTTAAATCTTGAAATGGGCCAGAAATAAATTATTCTAGTTTCATGACAAGCAATCATTCTCCGACCTAATGGGAGAAAAAAAATCTAGTTTTGTCTTTAGAGTTTTAATTTGTTTTGTCTTACCGTAATTTGAAGAGTGTTACCAGCATCAGCTACAGTCTATGTAATATGATGGGGAGAGGGAGAGGATTTGATACTGTTCTCTCCATTGTCACAGAAACAAACTACTGTTAAATTTTTAATTCTTTAATTTAAAGTGTTGATTTCTGAGTAGGAAAATATATTAGAAGTGTATGGGGAGAGAATCTCCAATGAAGTGGAGCTTCTACTTCTAGCAAAAGTGAAAGATGCTGTAATTACTCCAAGTTACAAAGGGGGAGGGAACGCATGTGCTTAGACTACTGTTAATAATGTTCCTGTACTTAAATTATGATTAGAATTGCATATACTCTTTATTCTCTCCTTGTATATCTGTGGTAAAAAGTGCTGGATAAAATAATAATTTACCTTGGGTATTGCAATCTTTATGTAAAAAGACTAGAATTATCACCAGGAAAATGGCTGTCTCCTGGAGACAAATTCACAGTTATATAAATGGTAATTCGTGTCATAGACTTCAGTAAATTGAATCCTAATTTAGTACATTCAGTCTGATGCAGAAGTTGAGCTGAAAAGTGGTAAATGGATTTTACGGAATCACTTGCTTTGAAAACCTGCAGGCCGACTTCAATGATTTCTGAAAATATTGTAATGAAAATGAAAATTGGCTACAGTGACTTGGTGTAAATCTATTCCTCAAAACATTTAATGGGTCCATAATAAACTGGATCTGTCCCTTCTAGTACTGAGCTTGTGATTCTGCAATCCATGAAAGGCTTTTCCTGAAGTCAGAAGAATAGATCTCAAGGAGTTCCATAGACTGTGATACTCTTAATATTGATGTTCCAAATTTAGAGAGGGCAAACAGGAAGACAGTTGGAAGTGAATTGGGGGAAAAAATTGGATCTACACAAAATCCATGCCTAAACTAGCAGCAAACTACCCCAATCCTAGCAAGCCAGCCCTACCATACTTTGAGAAAAAAAATCTAGGAGAGCCACAGGTCCTATTCCTTGAGGCATGGCTTCCAGACTGCTTGGTAGTGAGTTAGGGAAAGCCTTCTCCATGGTGCTGCTTGTCCTGGGCAGTAACTTTCTTTCTACAGAACAACAGGACCTTACACTGAGGTATTATGGACACCTTTTGAAAACACATGTCCCTTTAATGCCACATTTTTTTAAAAAAAAGGCTGGAGATGGTAGGAGGATAGTTTGAAGATTCTTTCATGAAAAAGAAATTATTTTTAGCCTTTTATTTAAAAGGCGTGTCTATGCAACCATTGCTATGTAAACAAAAACCTCCTTACAACTCTGATCTATCATAATGAAAGGTAAGGAATTTCTTAAAGTGAAATAAGGGAAGCTAAAAAGACACGTGGCTTAGCTTAACCAGAATAATAAAGACATATGGACCACAATTATCTTTGACAATCCAGGGAAGTGATCATTGATTAGATATTAACAGCAACTGTACAGTGGAAAGTTAATGATATGAGAAAGGGCCTAAGTTCTTGACATCAATAGACTGGGGGCTCTAGAAATAACCATTTGACAGATCAACAACAACATGGTCTCCAGATAACGTTCTGTTCTAAATTCTGCTAGAACCAACATAGTCAATTATGAATGATAGTTGAAGGTGGAATCCAAGAACAGGGCCATATGTTTCTCCCTTCCACCGGGAGATATTTTGCTTCCAAGATTGATTGGAGATCTTGGGAAACAATAGTTACATCCAGAAGTTTTAAAATAAGGAGATAAAGAATTTATAGGTTGTTTGGAACCGGAGAAGAATACATTTTGTTGTTCCAAAATAATATAGCTATACAAAACAATGGTTGGGACAAGGCTGTAGCAACCACAATGTTAATAATTTTTATGTTTTCTTGATATATTCAGGCAGTCAGCAAGAGTTTACAGTGCTCGAATGAAAGCACATTAATGGCCAGAGGTTTACATATAAATGCATGATGTCACCTATTCAGCAACATCATTTACTGGGATTTTGAAGACAGAATTATGGATGCAGCTACATTTACAGTCAATAAGTATGCACATCCATGTTACACTTTATTTTGCAATATGTTAGCATATATTTATGGATTGCTGGAACACGAACAAGAAATTTGATGAACGGCTGGGGGAATTGTTTGCAAGTAGTGCTTAGCTAAACTTCTTTACAAAATAAAACCCAGAACAGTGTTGAAGTTGATGGAGGAATGTGCAGACAGGAACCCAAGGGACAGAATGAAGTTTGCATTATTTGGGAGTTTCTGGAGGGGAAAAAGAACCTATTAGGAAAATGTTTTAATAAAAATGGGGTGGGAAATGAAGCAGGTTTTATCGTTGCTATTGCTGTTACAGGATGTGATGATTTCATTAAACATTTAAAGAGCAGATCATGCAGATATGAAGTGCAACTGTAGGAATCCAAAGTGATAATAAGTTCATGGGGAAGTGAGTTATTTTAACTGATTTTGCAAGATTAAATAAAACTGCATAGGATTTAGACACAGTCCTTCAGAAATACTTAACTGCATGTTAATCTGTTTCCAAAATGTTCCCGATCTGCTTTTCCAAATTTTGATTGTCATTAGGACACTTAAAAATTAAACATTTATTTCCTCTACTACATTCTCACTAATTAAATTATCAGTCATTTTATGCATTCAATTCTGCAACTCTCTTCCTCAGTTCAATAATCTTATTATTTCAACCCTAAATTTCTCCTCAAATCTTTCACTTGTACTTCTTTAACAGTTTCAAATTCTTATTTACTTTATTCTGTCTACATATTTCCTCCAAATTTCAACTTTAATCCTCTATATAATCATTTTTAAACAGAACAGCTTAAAATGTGTAGTACATAGACCAAAGCATACCAGCTATGTATTCTACTGTCTGCTAAAAAACCAACAACTTCAAGACTTCAATTTCATTTCATTCAGTTGTTTTCTGTATTAAAGCTACTACCGGTAATACAATAATAAACATATCACATCTTGATTATACATATCTTGTACTACCAAATCTGTTTAGTCTTTCTTAGAATAGATTAGTTTGGTGTAAATGGTTAAGGCATTGGCCTAAAACTAGGAAACTTTGAGTACTTGTCCAGCTTTGGGTATGAAAGCCGGGTGGGTAACTTTGGGCCAGTCACTTTCTCTCAGCCCAACCCGTCTCACAGGGTTATTGTGGGGAAAATAGGAGGAGAAAGGAGTATTAAGTATGTTCACCACCTTGAGTTACTTGTAAATAATAAAGATGGGATAAAAGCTAATAAATATGTAAACAGAATTATTGAAATAGCTAGAAATATCTGGACACATTAATTTCAGAGGGTCCTTTTTATATACAATTAATTTTGTATTCAATCCACTCTGATTTTATCCCCCTCTGTTTCTACAGTATCGATGCTATGAGATATCTTATTAAGCATTTATCTACCTGGCCCAAAGTGGTATAATAACAAGTACAGTCCATGCAATTTAGCCCTGGAGTGATCTTGTATATCTGTGACTTAAATCTAGTTTGCAATGACTTCAAAGAGAAAAGACCCTTGATACATTCTTCCTCAAGTTGTCAAAGCAAGAAATAAATGAAGCATCTTGTTAAAACTCAGAATATATTCCTTTTTTAGTTGGATTTTGGCATGGCTGAAAAAAACATGACTGGCATACATCATGGGCGAAAACTGTAGGAGTAAATCAGTGATTAGATACAGCTTTATTTATGATAATTTATACAAAGCTAGACTTTATTAGGGCAACTTACAACACACTAACATAACACAAAATTTTAACACAATTAAAATTTACAGTCAAATGCAGTTATTAAAACACACAATAGTAGAAGAAACAACTCAGATAAAAGCTTTCTAGGAAACAGTATTCCTTATCCTCGCAGACAAAGCAAAATAAGGAATCTCATCAGGAAGTGGTGCTGGGCTTCCAAAGCTTATCTGGATGAAAGACTAATTAAATAATCCTGTTATTTAATTTCTGTATTAAGAGTTTTGTACAGGCCCCCACTAGAACTAAGTTTCATCTTCCATTTCTAGCTCAAAACCCAATATTCGTATTGTATGCTAATAATGCTGTTTTCTATCTGAATCCCACCTGGGGCTATAATGAAGCTCCCACATTGAGAAGTGGGGGGGGGGGAGAAAAAAAAAGCACATTATTTTGTTTGGTATAAGATGGAGTTGAGAGAAACTTTCAAAATTCTTTTATTCTATCCTACGGCAACAAAGAGAATCCCTGCTGTACCTGTTTCTTGACCTTGTTTATCTCAAATGATAAGGAGACTTATTATCTGGTCGAATTACGGATGATAGTACAAAGATCTCAGCATTTAAAGTGGAAACTTGGTATTGAGGACAAAGAAATTAATGACAAAATTTTAAAGATAACAAGCAATTAAAGAAAAAAAATGCACGTACATTTGTGTAAGCATTTATATGCATATGCTGTAAACGTCAATACCATGACAAAGACATTCAAACAATGATACAGGAAATATATACAAAATCTGCCGGAATACTGAGAATTAAGAGATTTGCAAAAGAAAAGGCTTAATTGGAGTGTTATTATCAGGTATGCCAAGGTACATAATATCTAATCAAAACAAAATTTAAGTATGGAAATACAATATCACTCAACTATACTCATTAAACCTTTGATTCAGATTCTGTGAAGAAAGCAAGCAAAACGGGGCAAAACCTCTTTTATGCAATGTTGGGTTGTGAACATCTGTGTTGTGTTCCGACTTAACAAGCAGGTATTTGCATACCCGACGCGGATTGGGTTAAATCAGTGGCGGGGAGTTTGAAGCGTTGTCACTGGCCAAGCTGGCTGCGGGGAGCTCCATAAAGGCGGCTTCCCTGCCGCCAGCCGCCAGTCTGCTGTAGTTAGTGCTAGCCGTTATTAAAGTGCTGAACGGGCCTTCGTCTTGGCTGTTATTCCCGCGCCTATCTAACACTGGCGACGAAGGCAGTGGGAGAAGACGACTGAACAAAGGCACCTCGTGGCATCCATCGGCCATCTTAGCAAGTTCCGACCTGCACCGGCCAAACAACAGGATGGCACAACAGCACTCTCCAGCACCAGCCTTCTTCAATCCACAAACAGAAGAATGGCGCACATATATGTCCAGATTTCGCATGTTTTTGGAAGCGAACAATTTTCAAGACTTGCCGGACAACAGGAAGAGAGCTCTTTTCCTCACATACTGCGGACCCAAAACATACAAACTAGCCGATACCCTGGTAGCGCCCACAGTTATCGAGTCTATATCCTGGTCCACCCTACAAACGGCGTTAAAGGAACACTTCGCACCATCCGACACCCC
>QLTV01000974.1:10864214-10887499 GCA_003457575.1 Thermophis baileyi
ACGGGCCGTTTTTATTTATTTATTTATTTATTTATTTATTTATTTATTTATTTATTTATTTGATAGATTTCTATGCCGCCCAACTCCTGAGGGACTCTGGGCGGCTTACATTTTTGCCCATTTTTTGGCCTCCTGGGGTGTCTGTGGGCCCCGTTTTTCACCTCCCCCGCCTCCAGAACGTCTCTGCAGGCCAAAATTGTTGGCCTTTCAGTTCCAGCCTGCGGGGCTTGCGAAGGTAAAGTCCTGCGCTCGGCCGAAGGGTGGGCAGGATGATGTGGGTGGGGCAGCCTCTTGGTTCTGCGCGGGCCGGATTAATGGCTTCGACGAGCCACATGCGGCCCGCGGGCCATAGTTTGAGGACCCATGATCTATAATTACCATACTTTTGGCTCATACAATTAAACAATTCAATCTGATATGGTGTAATAGTAATGACATCTATTTATTATTATTTTTTTGTGGAGTTTTATAGGAAGATTCAATAGTGCTTTTAGGGCAGACCTGAGCATTTTACGCCCTGTGGGCAGTCCCAGTTTGGCCTGCAGTGGCGGCAGGGCAGTGGGGTAGTGGCCTTCCATAACAGTCTCAGTTTCTCATGAGGCCCCTTAGAAAAATTAATTGCCCACCCCTGTTCTAAGTACTTATGTTAGCTTTGGATAAAACTCAACTATGGAGTTAAAAATTCTCTTAATTCTTTTCAGCCCAAAGTTGCTTCTACTTTTCTTGTACCGAACCAAATGTAATAGCCATTTCATGCAACTTGTGTAAAAGCAGTGGTTGAACCCTTTTGTGTAGCTCTTCTCCAAATATTTGCATTTGCCATGTTAAAAAGAGACTGCTAAGTGATGGTTAAGTAATTGCTGCTGATTTATCAAAGAAAAATGCATTCAGGTGTCAGTGCATTTCATATTAATACATAAAACATTGCCATACTTAGCAAGTAATTTCTTTCCTTTCCAAAAGAAGTAATTTTAAAATTAAATGTTGGCATCCTTTTCTTTTTTTCTTTAAATTCCCACAGGGTTTTAAAAACAGGCAAATAATGACGGCATTTCCCTATTTATAGGTATCAAATGCCATGAATGGGTAAACATTAACTTCTATTCATTACTTTAATCAACAAAATTCTTGGCTGTGTCAGTCAAGACAGATTTAATCAAGGAAGGCCCGCTGTAAAGTTAAAATTGCATACTTAAACTACTGAATAAATAATTTAGAGGTTTACTGTGGAATAGGCTATCATAAACCACTAAATTAACAGCTGGCTTAGTCTTGTTGGAGCTGGTAATCCTATGTCTAAGTGTTGTCACTTATGTTGGAGGCTAAGTTATGGATCTATGAGTCTCTTTTAAAAAACAAACCAACCATGAGCTATTATATCCCATAGTCTTGTCTTCAGCAATGTTGATCTGCTAGCCTCTGTTATTTCCAATTCTGGAATTTGTTCTTTCCTGAACTGGTACATTCTTTTCAGATATCCTTTTCTTGTTGGATTTTGATTTCAAACTTTACATATTTGTAATGTGTAAACAACATTTCTTCCAGTAGTCCTACAGCTGCTGCCCTTGGTTGTTCAGTCAACCAAGGGCATGTCGTGGAGTTATATAGCCCATTTGTCATCAGGAACTCTAACACCTAGTGCGGTCCTTGTTGATCCAGGTGATGAGTGATGTGGGATGGGTTTCTGTAAATTATGTGTCATCATATTGTTCATGGGAGAGACACTCTTCATCTGACTCCTCTAATGAGACTTGTCCAATATGGTTGAACCTGATTGGGGGACGCGCACGCACGCATGTACAGATACACACACATACACATAGAGGTCAAGGTGGCAAACCTAATATTCTTCCCTATTTTTCCCTACAGCAGTTGAATGTAAATATCTAGCCCCTGTTAATGCTAAATAGTAGATACTTTTCATACTCCAGAAATACTTGATTACAGTTCAGTGATAAAATTTTGCAGCAAGCCTCCTGTGCTATTGCCCTTTTAAGTTATTCCTCCAGCTGACAAGTACAGCTAACATTTCAGCAGCTGCCTGCTGACTCAACAAAGAAATCTTTTCCTGGCCTATTACTTAGATTGACATGATAGCCTGCTTATAGCATAGTGAATTTACACATACAATCAAGATACATACTAAACTGTTAGATCTAAAATTCAGGCAATTAACTTGGCTTCAAGATGTAACACAGGGAAGGACATTTGGGCTGGAGTTTCAGCTGGAAATTCTGTTTAAAAAAAATCTTTGGCAAAGCTTGGTTTTAAAAGTAAAGACCAATAATGAACAGAAGTTATCTACATTTCAAAAAGCAATGAATGAACCATTGTTCATTAGTATTAATTAGTATGTCTCTTTGCCACATACTCTTGATAAGCATGTAATATTAAAATTTCTACATATAACAGTGCAATACGATCTTGTAAATGCATTTTCTCCAAACCCTAAACAATTAAAGGTAAGAGAAATAAAACTTTCAAAATACGCCAACAGAACGTAGAAACTATGTTATTGTGTGGGTTAGTCTTATGAACTTTCTGCTTAGCATTTATACTAGCTGAGTTCATGATAGTTTCCTCTCCCAGGAGCAAAGTTAAAAGGAAAGAATGCATTGGATACAAAATCTAAGATAGTGGTACTCAGAGCCATTGCCATAGCAATGGCATCTTTACCTTAAAACTGGACGTAATTTACAATAAAAGACTAACAAAAATAACATGCTAATAGGGACTATACCAACAAAATAAAATGGGGAGTTAGCATATTAGGGAAAAGAAAAAGTGCCGGTGATTTTTTGGTGAATTAACCAAATCACCCAACCTTAAGCACAAGGCAAACTCGGTATCTTCTGATGGCAATCAGCTGGGCAGAATCTGGCAATTCTCACCCCACACTTTTGGTAGACTGCTAACACAATAAACAATACAAAAAATAATTTATTAGATTGCTGCCTGTATAGAAAAATAGCATATAATTCCAATTCCGAGAATGGAATATTATTCCATTTTTAAAATAACAAGCTTTTTACCACAGTATGAACAATCAAAGAGAGAAGCAACCTGGAATTAAGGAGAAACTTCCTAAAAGTGAGGACAATTAATCAGTGGAGGACAATTAACCAATGAGGACAATTAACCAGCCTCCAGAAATTGTGGGCGCTCCATCACTGGATGTTTTTAAGAAGAGTCTAGACCAGGGGTGTCAAACTCAATTTCATTGAGGGCCACATCAGGGTTGTTTGACCTCGGGGGGGGGGCAGGGTGGATGTGGCCAGCTCGACATCATTCCTGTCGGGGGTGCCTGTGGTGGCCCGAGCGCTCTGCCAGTGAAAACGGGCTCCCGAGTTCCGTTTTCGGCTGCCACTGCCTCCTGCAACCCTCTGGAGGAGGCAGTGGCAATCGAAAATGGAGCTCGGGAGCCCATTTTCCCTGGCAGAAGCACCGCGGGATGGTCCTTCACTGTTTCCAGGGTGGCCCCGCGGGCCAGATCTAAGTACCTTGCGGGCCGGATACGGCCCCCGGGCCTTGAGTTTGACATCCCTGGTCTAGACAGTCACTTATCTAAAATGGTATAGGTTCTCCTGCTTGAGCAAGGTCCTTTGCAGCTCGTTCTGTCCTGTCCTGTCCTGTCCTGTCCTGTCCTGTCCTGTCCTGTCCTGTCCTGTCCTGTCCTGCCCTATCCTATCCTATCCTATCCTATCCTACCCTGTTCTAATTAAATTATATATAGCAACAGAAACAGCATTTCAGTTTACATTTTATAAGGTTATAGTTACATTATAGTAGTGTTTTTCATGGTTACCATTGTAACAGTAGTAGTCAAATGTATGAAAATACAATTTGTGAAAACATAGCATTGTTCTTTTCTAGTTTCTACTAGAAAAACAAGATCTGTGATAAATGACAGTGTAGTACATGGAGTATATTCCCCCCCAGTAGGGCAAAACTGCAATTGTTTATTAGAAATCTTTCCAGCACAGTTAAGCTCATTTCTCTCAACACTTTTTAATCACAACTTTAAAAGCAATTGAAGAAGAATTGTCATTACTCATCTTCACTGATTTTATTACATCCTCCTACATCTCAGGTTCAGCTCTACCCACAGAATGGAAACAATCAGGACTGCATTAACTGGCAGACATAACATCTCAGAATGCTGAATTCTTTATTTTAGTTAGCATTCTCCATCCACCCTGCTCTCCCTTTTGAGTCAAGAGTAGGCATTGGAGCCATGTCAACTCACACAATTTGAATCATTCCCTGTGCCAATATGCACCCAGAATTCTCCATCAACTGATTGTTTAATTATCATATGGATAATAGGGTTGGTCGGGGTGGAGACATCCTGCTGCTTTCCTGCTACAAATGTGGTAGGAATGCTGGAAAGGAGGCAGAGTATGAGAATCCAGCCATCAAACAGGGTTGTTTGAAGCTAAGAAAGCAATGAAGCTTCCATGAAGAAGAAAAGATGATGGAAAGTAGCAACAGCAGGTAGGAGAAATAATGGTAGAAATCCAGTTTTAAGGGTTGAACACTTCAGAAGGTTCTTTAAATAAAAAAAATAAATACCCTGGCAGTACGGCGTTCCATTCAGATTCTGAAACCATAAAATGTTTGATGTAATCTTGGCCAGAGGACAGAAGGTTCTTTTGATGTTTGTCCCTGACAGACACTTTCTTCTCATTGCTTCTTATTAGCGTAATCCTTTTTTTTTAAATGGTCGTTGAAAGTAAATGACCCAGCAAATTGAAGTAAAGCAACTCTTGGGATTAAATGTTCACTGTTTAGGTTTTTTGCTTAGAAGAAAAAGCATCAAATCAGAAATCACTAACCACTCATTTTGAATAATCTTTGGGGGGAATTGTCCATGTGATGAGCCTATGGAAGTACTTTCTACTGTGCCACCTAAAAAAAGCATCTGCCTCACCATTACCTTTTAATTTCAGGCTTTTTCATTCCCAATATAATTTTTTGATCAAGTTCTTAGCCTTCTATTTATAAATATGGTCTGATTGTTGTAGCTATTTATTGAAAAAGACTTTCTCTATAACAAAAAAAAATCTATGCTCTCTTACAATTCTTAACAAATTAAGTAGATGGGCAGAAAGGCAAGATATAATTCAAAACAATAACTGTACTCCCAAATCTAATGAATTGTTAGTATAGGCATTAACCTATATAGATAGTAATACTAATATCAGGTCTGAACTCACCTTGTTGAAAAAGGAAATGCACAAATATGGTAGCACAAATAAAATTAAAAAAAAAATAGCTAATTGGAGGAAATATATTTATAATGGAAAAATATAAAATGTAAGCCCCAACAATGGCAGTTTTTCTCCAGAAAACAGAGCTCTGCCCATTGTATTAATAATTACGACATCAAGACAATTAAAATCATTTTCAGCTGAGATTGTGGCATCACTACAGCCAGTATAGATAACATTATACTGGGTGGACCAGAGAATGTGGTGGAGTCAGTGATTGTTGAACTGAATATTTTGAAGAATGGAATTATCTTGGCTATGAGTTTTACATATTTTAATGATTGTTTAAGATGCTTTTACATTCTTCTTCCTTGATTTTAAATTGTTGCATTGGTTTTTGGCTTTTTTATATTTTTTAAATGGTTTATGAACCACCCAGAATCATCCATCCATCCATGATTTTCCAAACACTGCTAATATTTCGCTCCTGTAATTGAATGGAAAACAGTACCACTACTGAATATCAGGAATGGAGAGAATGATAAGAAAATTCAGACCAAGAAATTTAAATAGCTTTCTGCTCTAAAGATTCATCTTGCATATATCTTTTAGCTCTGTAAAGAAATAGTTTCTATTGAATTCTAAGAAATATTTCAATATATGCTCAAGACTCTTTTCAATATTTTTCATAGATTTATGTCCTGTGCACACATCTCATATAGCTTTTATATCCCATGTTAAATGAAGCATGGGTTATCTAATTTTTACCACATGAAATGATTTGTATTGATTACAAGTATAATTGTGTAAATAAAAGAACCTGGAATAAGTTTTTTTTAAAAAAATTCTATTACCTCTAAGTGATTCCGCCGCTCTGCAATAACACGTTCATCCTTGTTTCCAAATAGCCTTTTTGGAGGAAATTCTAGTATTGCCAGCTGCAACAGACAACAAGATGATGTATCAGCTGAGAAAAGTTTCTTAAACATGGAACAAAAATGCTAAACATAAGATACATGTGTTTATAGATGGTTCATTAAATCAGACAGAGTTTGGATTGGTAGGTCCTCTTTTCACAAATCCAAGCAGCTTCAAAACAAGTCAAAAACAAATAACAAAATCAGTAAATAAACCAGTAGCATTTATTACTTCAGTCTTTGCTCAATACTCTTCATAAAGTTTAGAAATTTAAATTCAAAAATAAGTTGAAATAGGTGTGTTTTGCAGTCTTTTCTAAAAGCAAGTATATATTTTATCCGATATGTAAGGTATTGGAGAAATAGCCAAGGAAAGTAAGATAAGAGAGCTGCCATTTGGTACTTCCAACTTCAGTACAGGTTCTTGTCCACTTCCTTTAAGACAGCTCTAAAATATGAGATTATCTTGTCTTGATGAAAGACAAAACAGGGTCTAATCCAAGAAAAATTATTATGGGATCTAATACAAACCAAATCAGATGATTTGTAAAATGTGTATTTTTCAAGTCATAAAGAGGTTGAACACTTGCACCTTGAGCTAATGAAGCAGACTGGCAGACAATGCTGACATATAATGGGCTAAATAATTTCATGAATTCCAATAATTATAAATTAACCTGCGTGGGGCTCATTGAAATTTCCAGGTCATTATTAAGCTCAGCCTATAAGAATGACAAAAGTACAGATCAGTACAGCAGAGCCTACATAATGAGCCCAGTTGCCAAAAAGAAAAAAAAAGCACCTAGTAGCTACAGTTGAAGTTATATTGTATGCTTCCTTTTCAATTTAGAGCAAAATATGTGTTTTATTACCTACCACAGAACCTTGTGGGAAAAGAAAGCTAAAGAAAAGCATATGTGCTTTCATATCTCTCATCATTTGATTTAGGAACACTATTTTCAACAGCCACAAAAAAATAAAAATAAAAATAGAAGAACGTCGTTTTAAATGTGATTTAGTTTGCCTTATGTCACTAGGTTTAGATTCCATGTTTTGATTTTTCCATGTCTGACATGGGAAGAAATCAGATGTAATTTTATTCTGTACACTGTGTCAAGATCTGCTTAATCTATGTTTGACCTAATAATGGTGGTGGGAGAGGAATGTCCTACTTTCAGATTTTTGAACAAGCTAACACAAAGCAGAAGTACTAGAACTCAAAAGTAAAAGATGCAGATAAATCCATTTTTAAGTTAGAAAAACACTACACGTTTATTGATTTGGAAATTTGACAACTCTCTTATCTTTATTACTTGGAGCATTTCTTCAGTTACTTATTTGAAGACAAAACAATCTTTACCAAAATTTCTCCAGAACCCTCAAAGGGCAATATAAAGTTGCTATTAAAAAATGTGAAAAACAAAACAGCATTGGTTACAACAACAATAATATTAACTAAAGCAGAAAAAATCAAGGCAAAGGACAATCTTCTTTAAAACTTTAACCCCAAACACCTCTTACCCAGCCTATTCCAGGTTAATTTATATTTCTGAAATTCAATTCAAATTCAAACTTTTATTGTCAATGCACAACATGTGTACAATGAGATTGGCTGAGCCTCCCTTAGTGTACCCCCCCAACACAAATACATCTCAATAACTCACAGTGAAAGGAAGAAAATCCCTCACCCAGTAAATCATACTAACACACAATCCTCTATACATATATGTGCATAACTAAAACATAAAATTAGTTATGGACAATTTACATTCGTTTAACTGAAAATATTTGAATTATCTATTAATTTACACCTATGAGTTATGCTTCTACAGAGAGCTCATTTGGAATGTTCTACATCTGTAAAAACTGGTAGATGTTCCCCTCTGTGTATAGCACACTTAATTAAGTACAGCTCTGACTGAATGTGTTCTATTTTCAAGACCCACATAGATGATATAGAAGGGGAATGTCCAGCAAGTAAGGTAGGAGGGCAAAGAATGCATGAAATCACATATCATCAAAAACAAGGTCATCTTGAGAAATACTCAATACTGGAATTGGTGGAATAGGTAGAATAGATGCTCAGCATCAATTTCTCTCAGCAGGACTTGTGATAGCCACTGCTGAGGCATGTAATATCCATTTGTGCATCAGATGGGATATGACTAAGCTGATCGATCAGTGGCGCAGTGGTTAGAATACAGTATTGCAGGCAAACTCTGCCCATAGCCTGGAGTTTGATTCTGACCAGCTCAAGGTTGACTCAGCCTTCCAAGGTTGGTAAAATGAGGACCCAGATTGTTGGTGGAAATATGCTGACAATGTAAAACAGTTAGAAAGTGCTGTAAAGCACAATGAATCAGCATATAAGTCTAAGTGCTATTGCTATTCAACATCTGAATTGTAACAGTAAATCAAATGGACTGAATATCAATGTGCTTTGATATGTAAAACTGTAAAAAAAAAAACCACCTAATTTTTTAATGCATCAGACCACTGTAGATTTGTCTGATACAAACTGAATTATTTGGATTTTGAGAAAACTCTAAAAAAAACCATTCAAATTGCAATAGCTCTATCAATACTATACGGCTGAGAGTGGAAAGGCATATGACTGAGGTTTGGTAATCTAAAATATCTCATAAATAAGGCAAAATAAAAAAAATGAAAAAAGAATAAAGAATCATATTAAAATAAATAAAACTTAAAAAAAGGAAAAATTCTAGAATTGGCAGGCTCTAAGAACAGACATGCTATCACAGTGGCAGATGAAAATAAATTGAAAAAAATTAACAGGACCAAACTACTTATCTATATTATTCACAAAGTAGGCCTCTTGCCACTGTATTCTGTACATTTTGAAGGATTCCAGACAAGCTGTACACACACCTGTAACCATATGTATGATTACAGAGAAAACAACAAAGCAATTATGGCTTATTCATAGTAGTACCATTGTAGTTTATACTTCTAAATGTATTTTTTTCCAATACTGAATTTACTGTACTCCTCATTCCTGGTGTGGTCATTAATAGTCAGAGATGGAGTTACTCTAGGTCAATGAATAATCACTTTGGTCTTGTACACAAGTTTACAATACAAATATGTTTGTGTGGGACAGATCTGAACTGCTCTACTTTGGTTAGTGTAGGCCATTGATTTTACTCTGTTCATTTTAATGACTGTCTATGTAAAATTTTTTTGCTGTGTTGTGCACCACATGAAGATTCAGTCACGAAACAGAGGTTGAAAATCTCATGAGAATTAGGCCTTAAGTGGCTTGGATGTTTCTTCCCATATTGTTTCCTAATGTCACTCTCAACTATATGCGGAACCCTTCATCCAGTTTATTATATTCTCAAACGAAGTGAGGACACAAAAACAAATAAATGAACATTATTAGTAGTAAATACTTTTATTTGTTATTTTCTCCAGCTTCAGTCAGGCATCTCATGTTCTTGTCAGCCTAATTAATTTTCTCAAGTCAACATGGATAAAATACACTTTCAGTTGCCTACATGGTAAAAATTACTTAGCGGGTACAACACCTCAGACGATTCTCTTTCTATTAACGCAACAGAATATCAGGCTGAGAAAAGTAGGCAATTGTGTATCCAACAAATACAAGGAATAACATCCAAACTGCAGGTGGTTTCATTTATCATAGATCTAACAAAAGGCTCATCCTTTTCCACTGAAAAGCCACTCCCATGATTCAGCTTTTCTATTCTTTGACATGGGGCATTATTTTCCATTCCCTTTTTCTAATGACCCCGACTTCATTTTATTTTTTAAATTTTTATCCTGCCTTTATTACTTCATAAGTATCTCAAGGCAGCGAACATACCCAATACTCCTTCCTCCTATTTTCCCTAACAGCAACAACCCTGTGAGGTGAGGTGAGGTGAGCTGAGAGAGAGAGACGACTGGCCCAAAGACATCCAGCTGGCTTTCATACCTAACGTCAGGGGTGGAATTCAGCCGATTCGGACCGGTTCGGGCGAACCGGATGTTAATTTTAATCTGGTTCACCGAACCGGTTGTTCCAAGGACTGGCTGACCCCGCCCCTCCCCTCCCAGGAGTCTCCACGTGGCCCGTTTTGGATGGCAGGTAAGTGCAGGGTGCGCGCAAAGGCTCTGGGAGGGCAAAAAACAGGCCTACCGGAAGTACCGGAAATCCGGAAACGGGCCCATTTCTGGCCTCCGGAGGGCCTCTGGAGCCCGGGGGAGGCCGTTTTCGCCCTCCCAGAGGCTCGAGGAAAGCCTCTGGAGGGCGAAAAATGGGCCTACAGGAAGTACTGGAAGTCCGAAAACGGGCCCATTTCCTGCCTCCAGAGGGCCTCCGGTGCCCGGGGGAGGCCGTTTTCACCCTCCTGGAGGCTCAAGGAAAGCCTCTGGAGCCTGGGGAGGGCAAAAATGCCCCCCCACCATGGTGCAGGAGGCCGAGTAGGCCACGCCCCCATGCCCACGCCCACCCAACAACCGGGCAGCGAACCGGTTGCTAAAATTTTTCAATCCTACCCCTGGAACCAGAATTCACAATCTCCTGGTTACTAGACTAGCACCTTAACCACTACACCAAACTGGCTCAAATTAGACTTAATAATTGGAAGGGAATATTTGTAGCTCAGGATTGAACTGTAGGATCCCTGGTGCTCTCTGAGCTTGGTTGTTTTCTTGGAGACATTTCATTACCAAACTAGGAAAAATAATCAGTGCTAGGTTTGTTCTCATTTTATATAGTAGCAGCTTGCCCTGTCACTGTTGGTGGGGGTATTCTTGGTGGTTCTAGCACAGACGATATTACCTAGTTTGGCAATGAAATGTCTGCAAGAAAACAACCAAGCTCAGAGAGCACCAAGGATCCTATAGACTTAATAATTCTGCTATTAATAATAGGCAAATAAGATTTACCTCTCAGCTCAAGGAGACTCTTAATAATTTTAAAGAAAGACAGTATGGTTAATTTCTGCAGCAATAATTGACTGGAATCCCATCCAATATTATATAGGCATTTGGGGGAGATCTAGGCAACATAATTTACTGCATTATTTTAACACCAGTCTGTCCAATGCTATTAAAGAAGCAAATTAAACTCAGCAGAAAATATTTATCTAGGTTAGGGGAATCTTTCATTCCCAAAAGTAATTTTTGGATCTAGCTGGATATAGCAATAAACTCTGGAAATATTAGGCATGAGAGGTAACATAGTATGATAAATTACTCCAGCATTGTGTTTATTGTACATAGTGTAGTAACATTCATATGCACAATGCTAATAAAAATGGAATGTACTGTAATTTAAAAGTTTATGAAAACATTTTGAAATATTATAAACTATATGTAGCCTTAACTCAATTTTAAACTGTTTTCTAAGTAAACACATAGGGCCAGTAAAGAGTTTACTAATTAGTTACATCTTTCAAAAAGTATTTCCAGAAAATGTGTTTATTGCTACTGACTCATTCAGTTCAATACAAGATGCTCAGTGATATTCACTAGATTTCTTAAATGTATTTAAGATTCAATATTTAAAGGCAATATATTTTGCCTGCAGCTGCATACAGCTTTCTACAAGTTATCACTGAGTAAGTGATATTCAATTTATACTTCCTAGCAGAAGCCAAAATTCCCAACAAAAGTTTAATTGATCCATTAACATGTTAACCAATAAAGTTATACATTCAAATGTTATCTTAGTTTTATACTTATGATAGCCTGAAATTAATTTCTTTTTTAATTTCCTGATTATGCACAGAAAAAGCAAGATTATTAGAAGGCAGGGTTCAGCTATTTTTCTGGGTAACAAATAACAAAACCAACAGCAACAGCAGGAACTTTGAGACTTCTGTAATTTTTTAATGTAGGAATGGTATGTGGGCAGACACACTTCAATCCACCCAACTATTCCATCCCAAACACTGCTACTTTTATCAAAATAGCCTTTTATGGGAAATTGGGAATTCAATTGCCATTCGGTATGCCATGATCTGAGTAAGCCCTCCATAAACAGCTGATATGATTTAAAAAAGAATAGCAAAATAGCATTCTTGAAGTGTGTGCTTAATAGAACATATAATCTGATTCTGATGTACTTTTAGATGATACTTATGTACTTTTTGTCTATGACATGAGGTGAGCTACCAACATACTAGATCCCTGTCTAGTTCTTGGCCTAATGTCATGTAGCCCTTCTGACACAATGATCTTTCCCTTCCCTCATTGATTGCTGTGTTGAAACAATAATAGAGATAATATAGCGTCATGCCATTATTAAAGTCCTTCCATAGATCCTTGTAGCTCTAAATGTCATCTTGGTGCAACGACCCAGGGACCCAGATGTGTATATATATAAGAATTTCCAATTAGAAAAAGTACATTCTAAATTCTTAAGAATTATGTTAGAAATGCCATGTTGTGTCCCCACTGTAATGCTACAACTGAATATTGGTCAATCTATATATATAAAAGCGAAAACCACTCACACATTAATCACGAAATCTCCAGAACTGTAAAGCCTACAAATTTGAAATTTGCCACGTATGTCTTGGCTTCTAGGTGCTCACTAAGAAAGGATTTTTCAAAATGACCATCGCAGCATGAGTATTTCTTATATTAATATTAACAAGCTCTGATGCTAAGGAGTTCTATTCCGCCCTCCCCACCTGAAAAGAAATCTGATCCAAATGCAAAACACAAGCAGAGGAGTTTCAGTTTCGCTTTTGCTTTCACAGCAGCAAGCAGCTTTACTACAGAACAGTTGAGCTAAGCCACGCTAGCCAGATGAATACCAATGGATGCTGGTAGGCAGAGACAGATTTTTCCCCCCTTATTTTCCTCCTCAGTTCAGACGAATCTGTTCCTTCTACTGTAACACCAGTTAAAGGGGAAAGAGGCAAAAAACGGACAAAAAGATTTACAGATGTGATTAGGAAAACACAAGTAAGGGAAGTTGCCTCTTTCTCCCATGGCCAGTTCTATGTGGCATGCTCCAGAGTCAGTTCACCTGACAGCCTGGTCATCCTCCAGCCAGAGAGCAAAACCAGGAATGTTGTTTACAGGGAGGTCCTGAGCAATTCATCTGAGGGACAAATTTAAAGTCTATGCTATGCAAATAATGTCTTCATCTGTAACAGAAACTTAGCTTACCATCTCTAACAAAATAATACAGTCCCTTTTTAAAGTGTCAATTTATCAAGCCCCAACACATAGTTTCGTAGCGAATCACGGGTATCAACTAGTGTTCAATAAAAGCGAGAGCCTAGATTAGTATTTTTAATTACAAGTTCAACTTAACTGTTCTTATGAATTAAGAATGTTTGCCTTCTCAGAACTAGGGCTTTAATACGTAACATGAATTAATTACCAATCCTCTTGAAGGAAACTTGGGGAGGAAAAATTTCATTTGTATTCCTTTAAGTCCCAGGGCTGTGGCCCCTCTAAGATATAAATAGGTATGTTGTTCAATGTACTGTATGACTCATTATCAAGCAGAAATATAGTCTCTGATCAAGACTTTATGGTTGCTAACTATATTGACAATTTCACAGTTGCCAAGTAAGAGATGCATCTTCACACTGATCTGCAACCCTTTGGGATGGCAGTAAAGAGTCCTATTACTATACACTATCCAAATGGAGCTGATGAGGTTGAAATGGCTGGTTCTGTATTTCCATGTTACTTGCACCTTAAAAAGGTACACTTTGATGAAATTGTCCCTGTGTTAGCTAAGTTTCTAAGAAAGTTGAAGGCATATTCATAACATGCTCCTTGACTGCTGTGCACATTTTGATTTTCCTACTATGATTTGTTTTTGTTTGTTTTTAAAATTTGTTTTGAATTTATTTGCTGCCCAGAGTCATGTTGAGATGGGCAACCATACAAATTGGATGAACAAATGAACATTACGCAAAATTGTTGTCCAAGCTGACTGATCACTGAAGGGAATGAAAGTTACGGCATGGTTTTGTGGTAAATAGGTACAATGATTACACATTGCACATTAATATGTGTATCTACAAAAAGGGTATACAAAAAGTGTCACATAATAAATGTCCATGCCCAATTATCTTTTCACCATTCTCTCTCATCTACTTGCATCAGCAAAATTTTACAACTTATTCTTGAGTGTGTGCTGTGTGGAGACTGAATAACATTGGAGCACTTAGTCCGTGCTTCAATGAGGCCACTGAGAAAGCCTCACATGTCTCGCTGTGCTGCTCCATAAACTAGACTTGATACTCTCAGTTAATGTTCCCTCTCTTTGATAAATGTATGGATTAGCCTGAAATTAAGGTTATCTGCTTTTTATTACAGAATCAATCTACTGAAAACTCTAGGAAAGTTGCTAAATGCTACTCAATCATGACTGTTATTAAAAGAGAATGGAGATGAATTACACATAAGCTTGGATAATTACACCTTGTGTTAGACTGTGATATTAATATTTCTAACTAAATCCAATCCTTCCGATATCTAATTTGTTATTGCGATTTTTTTGGTCTATACCGTATTATTATTATCTTTTTGAGCTTTAACCATGAATCAAATAAACATATAAATAAATATATGTAAGTACAAGATAAGATGTTGAAACAATATTAAATTGTGAATAAATAAGTGGACATGATTGCTTTACAGATATAAAGAGATATTACCTTGAAATATGAATGCACAAGTGGCTATAATCATTTCACTGATACTGCTTGACGATGAAGCTTTCAGAAGATAACAAAAGCGATGGTTAAAAAGAGAGATAAAAATGTGCCAGATAGAGAAAAAATGGTATTCCCATCCATTTGGGGTTGGCTCTATATACCGTTGCATGCGATGGGGTGCCCAACTGTGGCAATATGACCATCAACAGGCAAAAAAAATCCACCCCAACTGATGTGAAATAAATATAAAGATTTTGGAATGGTGCTGCTCATACCTCTGTTTCAGAGATGCTCAGACCTTCTCAGTGAGACTGTACAATTGGGCATTACAAATTTAATTACAAGTCACGCTGCATGAGTAAACCCACAAAGGGAAAATCTAAATTGGCCACTTAAAGCCCCAACAGGGGAAAAAACAGCTTGAGTACAGAGCATTACAGCTAACTAACAAGTTACCAAAGAATGTGACTACTACAATAATTTTCATTGGCACTCTTTTTCTAGCAGTTTTTCTTTTTGTTATCAGAATCTGCAGAAATTAAAATGCAGTAGATTATGACCACCTAAGACAAATATTTAAAATTAAATCAGCTATATAACTATAGTTTCTGTCACACAATGACTATAATACTTAGGTAAATTCTGAAGTTGAATCTTTCAACCCATGCCCAAGAGCTTATGATATGAGAATTAACACTTAAAAAACAAACTAGACAAATAACAACCATAAAAACCTCTCACACATTCATCAGTACATAACTAGAGGCAGGTGTTTACTTGACAGAGTAAGAGCCAAAGCAATGGGACTCCAATTACCCAGGAGACAATATCACGTTTTTCTTCTGTATTCCCAAAGAGCTATACATTCCTATATCTTTATTTCATTTTCAAAAATTTAAATAACTCCTATGGCCAAAATTATATATATCCTAAAAACATACTTTCTGAAATATCTTTTTCTATTCTGTAGTAGCCATCTTTTCCTAGAAGGTATTCATCTGACATTTATGATTTTTTAAAAATCGTCTTTTACTTAAGCTTTTTTCTATCTTACCTTTTCTTGAGAAAGCCTGTATGGTGTAATGGTTAAAAGAATTAAGTTAAAAACTGGAAGCCCATGAGTTCTATTCTTGTCTTACTACAAAGCCAGCTGGATTACTTTGGACCGGTCTCTCTCTTTCAGCTCTAGCCATTGGCAAATCACTTCCGAAAATCTTGTTAAGAAAAGACTTGTTTGGCTGAAGGCACAAACACTGCCCTCAACACTTTTCTTATACTTTTTCTATAGCTATTTTGTGTCTAGTGTAATTTTACATGTATTCATATTATCTTCATCCTCACAACTGAAAAATTTTTCCAATGTCCAAGTGCCCCAAAATCTTAGATTGCAATGCCAATTTATATCAATGTGTGTTCCACCTTTAAAATGATTTTGATCATGAAACTCCACGAGAGGAATAAACAATACCCTCTTTGCATATGGACACCCAGATCTTTTTGCAACTTCATCACAATACTGATTTTTAATAGTGGTAGTTTCCATGGTTCCTTGTTAAAACAAGGCAAAAGACCCTCTCACTCTGTAGAGCAGTACAGAGCAAACCTTGAAGAAAGAATGCAAGAATACTTAAGTAAACCTACACTTTGTCCTGGGAAGGAAGAGAGCAGTGAGAAAGAAATTAAGATAATCCCACTCTTTAGAATCAGAGATGGAAGAAGGAAATTGCAAGACCTTCAAGATTCTGTTATAATATCCTGGAAAAATAAAGTCGCAGTAGTCCTTGTTTCCTAACATGGCCTATTTCAAAGTGATGACATCCTCAGTGAGGCATAAATGGATTCTCACAGCATCTGGCCCTTTAAATATTGTTTGCCTCTGTTTGAGCAATGTGAAAAATTTCCTCCCTGAATGTGAAAGATATTTAAGATGGAGTGGAGGTGAGGAGAACAACTGATTTTTCTTTGGGGTATACAATAAATGGCATACTAAACTTCAGGTGCTTTTGCACCAGAAGATTAAAAATAACCCTGTCAAGCATATTTAGGTATGGTGCAGTTATTTCTGTTTTCATTATCCTGTAATATTTCTCACTAATTTTCAAATGACCTATCGCTTCACCTAAGGCAGGAAATCAAGCATAGAAAAACATACAGTCTAAAGGTAAATATTTTTAGAGAAGTTCAGAGAAGAATGCAAACACAGCTGCTTGGAACATGGATACTCTTAACTGTAAGTCTAGCATTTGTAAACAGCATGGTTGCTCTCAGCTTATGAAGAAACCTTTTAGTCCTTTACTTATTGCACAAAGGTAGCAAATGTAATGCATTAACATTTAAAATTGTTTTCAAATTGTAAATTTTCATCCATAATTATTCTGAAAAGCATTATCCATTTAAATTAAGATGGCTCAGGGCACATTTATTAATTCATTAAAACAAATGAGGATAGCAAATTAAGAGTTGCATAATGCTTCAAATTTAAAGGCAATAAGGTGTTTTGGAGCACACATGGGTATGCATGGAACACCTGTCTGCAAACTCTTTAAACCAAATGCACCTTTTCCTGGCATAATGTGGCAACTGTAAAGGACTGCAGTGTGATCCCAGGAAAAGATGCAGCTGCTTTAAGAAGCTGCAGACTAGTGCTCTGTGATAGAGATATTGTCTATAAAGGTAGTCCTCCACTAACAATCACAACTGAGTCCAGAATTTATGTTGCTAAGTGAGAAATTTGTTAAGTGAGTTTTGTCCCATTTTACAACTTGTCATGGCCCACTTGTTAAGTGAATCACTGCAGTTGTTAAATTAGTAACATGGTTGTCAAGTGAATCTGGCTTCCCCACTGACTTTGCTTGTCAGGTCACAAAAGGTGATCACATGACCCTGGGACAGTGCAACTGTCGTAAATATGAACCAGTTGTCAAGCATTTGTATGTAAATCACATGACCATGGGGATGCTGTAAAGGTTGTAAGTATGAAAAATGGTCATGTCACTTTTTCCAGTGCCATTGTAACTTTGAACAGTCACTAAATGAACCGTTGTTAAGTCGAGGGCTACCTGTATTAGGCAACAACTGCTTTCCTAATTCTATCCCTTTCCTCTATTTAGAATTGGGAAAATGAATTGTAGAATGCCAAGGAGCAGATTTAACCTTTGGCTGTTCTCTGTCTGTTTCTCAGATGTTTTGGTGCCCAGTAGTGCCGTGAGCTCTGTTTTAGGGACAGTAGGATTAAAGGGAAGCTGGAAGCGCCGTAAAACAAGTTGCACTGATTCTGCAGACAGGCAATTGGAGAATGGCAGGAGGTTGGTGGGGAAGTTATTTATTAGATTTTTTAAAATCCCATCTTTACTACTGACGGGATCCAGGAAGAGCCTTTTCTGCTATGTTCCTTGTCCTTTGGAATATTTTCCTGGTAGAGATGAGGTTGCCCCCCATATTCCTGGCCTTCTGGAAGAGTGTTAACACCTGGCTCTGCCAGTTGGCCTGAGGCACCGACAGAGGCACTTTATGCTGGGAGTGGTTGACTGAATAGAGAAAAGATCTCTACCACCATGTTGCCTGTTCTCCTGTTTTGAGTGTCTTATTTAATCTTCTTAATTTTAATTGTTTTGTACGATCTTTTTTACTTTTTTTTTATCATTCTGTAAGCTGCCCAGAGTCACTGCAACAATGAGATGGGTAGCATTTAAATTTAATAAAAACAAATATGTAAAATTACTTTTATAAGTAACTCAAGGTAGCAAACATACTTAATACTCCTTCTTCTCCTATTTTCTCCCCAACAACCCTGTCAGATGGGTTCGGTTGAGAGAGAGTGACTGGCCCAAAGTCACCCAGCCAGTTTTCATAACGAAGGTGGAACTAGAAAGCACAATCTCCTGGTTTTCTAGGCCAGCACCTTAACCACACCAAACTTTCTCTCCTCTTCCCCTTTTAGTCCCCTACAAGGGAGAGTCTGCTAAAGATAAGGGGTGGAGGAACCATAATTAATCTTCCTCGGTACTTGCCTGCTTCCTTACCTGATCAAGTTATGCTGCCATGCTAGCCCTCATCCAATTCTACTAGGTACCTCTGGATTCAACTTCAAGCAGTCATCTCTGCCAGGCTCCAGGACTTAAGTTTAAGCAGGGACACAAAGAAACTTGATTTTTGCATCACAGCAGCACATCAGCAAATAAGAACCTTGGCTGAATAGAATGTAGCCAATGGGATACAAGCAGCAAAAGTACAGAAGGCGCAGCCCAGGCCTCTGGCTGGAGGTCATGAGCTCTTTGCTCAATCTCAACCCACTGGGCATCTGTCTTTTCCTTGAAAGACGAAGAACTACGGTAGTTCACAAGAATTAGATGAAACCATGGGTTGACATACCCTTGCTTTATATATACCCCTGTATGCTCTGATGTATCTTTTTGCCTTCAAAGCTGAAGTGTGCACTGTCCTAATAGCATCTTTGAATTAATCAAATGAGCTGAACAGTGAATATATTTTATGAAGTAAACTAAGGAACAAACATTAATATCACAATGCATGCAAGACATCGAGGTGGAAAGAACCAACTGTAAAATAGTCCAAATGGTTTATAATATTGTCTTTCATTCAGCCTGAAAACACAAATATGGAAGGCAAGCCAGCCACCTTCTAAGATTTTGGCAGTATACAAATTAAAGAAATCTATATAAATAAAAATTTAAATGTTCGTTTGTTCAAAATCTTAAATCTCCGAAAGTTCTTCCCCGATTGCTTTGAAATTTTGCCACAACGTTGTATTCGAATACGTGCATGTTTTTATCTACCTATATTCTATAGCAATATAAATCGCACATGGCTGAAGATATTTTCCATCGAATACACAAGGAAAATTCAAATATGAACATGCATTTCACAGCACAATTCTACAATGAAGCATTGATAATGATTGAAGATTTCTGCTTAGAAATCACGAACAAAGTTCTCAATCAATTGGGAATGTCATCACCAAATCGATCTGCTGCTGCTTCGTTCGATGTAGAATTGCGTCCTGAACAAAATTACAACACGGGTGATCACCAGACTGAGCCACAGCAACGCGTGGCCGGGTACAGCTAGTAATAATAATAAAAAAAGAAATACATTTAATGTGTGTAATGTGGATATTTGAATTCTCTATCTTGACAGTGCTTCATTTGAATGTTTTTTAAAAAGTGACAAGAAGAAAAAATGCATTCCTGTATAGTCAGTAGTACATTTTCAATGGCTGATCCAATGAAACAAATTCCACAAATTCTGAACTTCCAAGTCTGAGCTTTAACAGATTATCATCCATTAATTTTTAGCACAAAAAACATGGTGTCAGAATGTGTGATTTAGTGGATAGTCTTCAATAAACCAGACTATAACTCTTCTTAAAAAATCACCAAGTGTCTGAAACATATTTAAGTTGAAAACTTGAGGAGGGCGCTCAAGTATGCCATTTTTCTATCCTTGATCACTATTCTTATCATACTCCTTTTGTAGAGATGGCTGTCTGAAACACGAGACTCCTCTATTTGGGGAGGCTCTTTAAATAAATAAATAAAAAAATAAAAACAAAGTTCACAATGAACTGAAGACTTGCTACGAAGATAGGAAGCCCCCCCCCCAAGCAGACAGCCTTGTCTTTTCATATGAAAAGCAAGAAGGAAAATGTCTGTTCCCTTCCTTATGTATAAAACTCACACATGCTCCTGTTGCCTGAATTAGGGGCTAATGAAAGGAAGTACTAGTTAGAGTAGAAATGAATAACAAAGATAGATACTGGAGGCATTTCGATCCTTAAAGCAGGTGGAAAGAGAAGCAATTACAGCTATGGCTTCTATAATCTGTAGAGAGGTGAAAGGTCAGTCTGGAAAATTAAACAAAAGAAAAGAACCTTAAGGGAGGATTCAATCAGTCTGAGTATGTTTTTATAGCTTGATTTTTTAAAACTGCTCTTAATTAAGGTACTTTTATTTTCTATTGGCAAGAAATGTACGTTTATGCATAGAAAATTCATTTATAGTCTGAACTTGGAATGTGCAGCTAATGATAAAATACGTATAAAGCACTGTCAAGAGCCATATTTAGAATATTACCGACTAATTCTCAAGTAGATTGGAGTATGAGCTGGAAAGAAGAACAAAAATTACCTGCAACCACAGAACTCAAGCAGAAGTTAAATACTGGGATTATGAAAATGCTGGTTACAAATGATCGTCAGAAGTTTATCTTCTGCAATAGTATTTTATTTCAAAAGAGTTTTAGGAACAAAGATCCATGCTAATTCAAAATACATAAGCTTCATGAAGTTTAGTTCAAATTTACTTTAGAAAGAATTGGTTTAGAAGACAAGCCACAGATCTATAATAGCACAATTTAATATTACATCAGTTAGTGATACTCCATTTAAACAATGGCAGATGGATATTTCTCAGTTTATATGGCAAGGAAAAAAACCAAGAATTAAATATAAAGTACTGCAAGATGTTAAGGAAAAAAGAGGTTTGGATTTACCAGATTTGAAATTAGCAATAGCAATAGCACTTAGACTTATATACCGCTTCATAGTGCTTTACAGCCCTCTCTAAGCGGTTTACAGAGTTAGCATATTGCCCCCAACAATCTGGGTCCTCATTTTACCCACCTCGGAATGATGGAAGGCTGAGTCAACCTTGAGCCGGTGAGATTTGAACCGCCGAACTGCAGCTAGCAGTCAGCTGAAGTAGCCTGCAGTGCTGCACTCTAACCACTGCGCCACCTCGGCTCCAAAATTGTATTTTGGTGCTTGTTGTTTGGTCTAAAAGAGTGGGTGAATCTCCAGAAGAGGCTACTTGATCTAGAGCAGGGGTGTCAAACGGATGACCCGCGGGCCGGATGCGTCACATGCAGGCCACGCCCACCCTGGCTCCGCAAAGGCAAAAACCGTCACAATACGTCACGTGACGCGATCGAGATTGACACCCAGGATCTAGAGCAGTGATGGCGAACCTTTTTTTGCTCCGCGTGCCAAAAGGGGGTGTGCGCGCGCGCGCTAGCCCACACCCATTCCCTCCCCCCCACGCATGCGCACAACCCCCCCCCACCTCCGCGCATGCCCAAAAGCCTCACTGAAGCCTGGGACAGTGAAAAACAGGCAAACCGGAAGTTCGGAAAAACGGACTTCCGGTTTGTCCGTTGGGCCGTTTTTCGCACTCCGGGGCTTCAGGAAGCTTCCCTGAAGCCTCCGGAGTGTGAAAAAGGGCCCAACGGCAAACCGGAAGTGCGTTTTTCCGAACTTCCGGTTTGCCCGTTGGGCCGCTTTTTGCACGCTGGGGCTTCAGGAAGCTTCCCTGAAGCCTCCGGAGTGCAAAAAACAGCCCAACGGCAAACCGGAAGTGCGTTTTTCCGAACTTCCGGTTTTCCCGTTGGGCCGTTTTTCGCATTCCGGGGCTTCAGGAAAACGGCCTTCCCCAAGGCCGAAAATCAGCTGGCCAGCGCGCACATGCGCGCTGGAGCTGACATAGGGCAACGCCTTGCTTGCCCTCTGATATGGCTCCGCGTGCCACCTGTGGCACGCGTGCCATAGGTTCGCCATCACTGATCTAGAGGGCCATGATGGCACAGCTTTTTATGGTATGACAAGGTTAAAGTAAATGTTGATTTTAATAACCATTTTGTTAGATGTGCCATCCTAATAGTTTGGAATAAGTATAAAACAAGGTTTTCTGTGAAGATGCCTCTTTGGGTGTCCCCTCACGAATCTTTTTTTAAAAGTAATGATGGCAAATCCAGACTGGTGGACCAGGGGTGGGTTCCTCCCAGTTTGGACTGGTTCACCCGAACCAGTAGCGACCCGCTGGTGATGTCACGATGACGTCACCAAACCGGATCGGTTGGTGCCGGTCCGCGGGCGCCAACATCTTTTTTTTGAAATTTTTTCAAAAATTTTTGAATTTTTTTTCCTTCTGAGCATGTGCAGAAGCTGAGTTCCGGCACTATGCATGCAGTCACCATTTTTTTTTCTGGCTTTGTTTTTTTTGCCACGCGGCGCGGGAGGAAGCGAACTGGCAGCGAGGTAAGTTAGAACCCACCCCTGCTTCCAGGGTCCCCACGTGCACCGTTTTGGCTCCCAGGGGGCTGTAGGGAGGCTTGCTAGGCCCAAAATGGGGCGTGGGGGGGTGCGGCGCCCCCCATGCCCCTTTTAGCTCCCAGGGGGCTGTAGGGAGGCTTGCTAGACCCAAAACGGGGCGTGGGGGGTGCGGCGCCCCCCCGTGCCCCTTTTGGCTCCCCGGGGGCTGTGGGGAGGCTTGCTAGGCCCAAAAGGAGTGTGGGGGGGGCCTTCAAGGGAGAAAGAAAGAAAGAAACCCTCACTGTTTGGGGATCCCCACGTGCACTGAGTTTGAGTTGAGAGCTTATTGTAAGTGGCTGTTAAGCTATCCTTGCTCAGGCTAAGCTAATCAACAGTGGAGCTTTAAGAATGCCAGATGATCAATGGGCATGTTCTCAGGTTCAAAACATCTGGCATT
>QLTV01000974.1:10887766-10906073 GCA_003457575.1 Thermophis baileyi
TGACCACAATTGTGCCAAAAATTTTGGTTGCTAAGCAAGAGTATTGTTAAGTGAGTTTCACCACATTTTACTCAATCCATGACATTTCCTGGCTCTAACAGTGATGTGCAAGCTAGGGAAGAACATCTGAAGGCATGTGTAATGTTCTAATGTACAGAAGTTATAGTTATGTGTGTGGCAGAAAGGGGACTCGGGGTGTGTTTTTCCAAGTGCAGTGTGTGTGTGTTTAGAAGAGCTGTGTGTGTGTGTGTGTGGGTACATACATATACAGTATATATAGTAGATAATGTATCTTTTTGTGTGCCTGTGTGTAATATGTATGTACACATGTGGCATATATACATAGGATTAAACAGTATATTTTGAATGTTCAGTAGTAGTAAATAGACAGGGAAATTGTATGTCGTTGAGGCCTTTGAGGTGAGGAGAGGCCAGGCACCCTAACCCTAACCCTTGACGTGAGTGACATCAAGTTGGCCATGCCCACCCAGTCACATGACCACCTAGTCACATGATCACCCAGCAACCCCCACCCAGTCACATGACCACGAAGCCACGGCCACCATCACATGACCATCAAGCCACGCTCACAAAATAAGCCATGCCCACAGAACCAGTAGTAAAAAAAATTAGAACCCACCCCTGTGGTGGACTTATGGTCAAATAATCTCTTAATTTTGGTGATCCTATCCTCAAATCTAAAGAGGAGTTAGAATCAGAAGGATGTGTCTGTCATTGGTTTACATATTTACAATTGAAAGAAAGATTTACGGCTTAGACTTTGTGAAAAATGAATTTGAAATCTTACTGCATGGTAGTGATGAACATATTATTGCTGAGATCTATAAATCATTATTGAATTTGAATTTGGAAAAGGAATATGTAAAGCATTGCATGATTCAGTGGGCAAGGAACTTTGTATATAATGTTATGCTTGAACAATGGGAGAATTGTGGACAAAAAGTCCATCATTTACACTAAATTATAATCTAAAAGAAAACTTTTATAAGGTGATGTATCATTGATATTTAACACCAGAGAAGTTGTCAAGAATGTATAAAGGCATTCCACATGAATGTTGGAAATGCAAATGTAAAGAAGGGACCTTTTATCATTTATGGCGGACATGTGACAAGCAAAGAAATATTGGAGTAGGATTCACATCTTAATACAGAAGATTCTAAAGTGAATATAGAGATAAAACCAGAAATTGTCCTTTTGGGTTTAATGGAGAAGACTTGGAAAAAAAATTGGAACTTTGATGTTATATATGTTGACGGCAGCAAGATTTATGCACAAACATGGAAAGGCACTTTGATTCCCACAATGCATGAATAGCTGCAAGAGTTGGTGGGAGTTAGCAGAAATTGATAAATTGATTGCTCTGATTAAAGAAAAAAACACAATTACTTTTGTTTCTGCTTGGAAACCACTTCTGGACTTTGTGCTTGAGATGGGGAAAAAATGAAATTTTGGGTTTTGGGTTTTACCAATTAGCTAGGTTTGTTGATATAGAAATGGCTAGTTTATACTACTATGTAAAAGAAAAAAGTTGAGTTTTGATACTATTCTACTGCACCAAAGGGATTCGGAAGTCAACGCCTTTTCTTTCTTTTTCCCCTTTTCCTTACACTTTTCCTCTCTCCCTTATTTTCCTATTATTTTCTTGTATTTTATATTATAAACTAATAAAAAAGGAATGTCAGTTGGGCAAAATTAGCAGTATCACTAGTTGCTTATTAAAGTAAGCTGGCAACAGATAAACTATGCAGTATCAGGGGCATGAGTGGAAACTTAATACATAAAATAACAGCACAGCATGCATTCCTACAGGCTATCCATGGACTCTACAAGTAGTTTAGATTTTATCAAGTTAACTCTGAAGACCTATTATGCAATTTCTTATCAGTTAAGTTGTGAGCCATTATTATTTGCAGATACCATATGCACATCTGGTCAGGGTTTTCACCTCACTTTTTCTGGGACATCAAGACAAATGTGGGATGGAAAGGATATTAAATTTCCAATGAGTTGAATAGTTCAATAATAACCATTCATGGGGGGAGGGGAGAGAGATTACTTTTCCATCAGTTCAGATTGTTGCTGAAGGCACCCAATAAAAATGCCACTCTGTAATGTTTATATCATGAATAGAGTAGTGAGTGATTGTATTGGCAACAGATCATATAAGTATCTTGAACATTAATGGAATTTAAGCAGCTTTATTGCATACAGGTAGTCCTCGCGTTATGACCATTGGCAGTGTTGAGTAGTGATTCTATTTCACATGTGGTTTTTCCATACAGCTTCAGATTGCCATGTAAAGTGGGAGATCCATGGCCTGACTTTTTCAGTATTGTTGACAGAAGAATCAATGCAATAACAAACACTAGTGGTGATAGTGAGTCTTCTTGAAAGATTTCTCTCTTGATATTAGCCTCTTCCAATCTATCACCAATGACCAGCAACTGTGTCATGCGTTGTGCCATTGATCTCTGCACAAAACTTCTGATGTTTTTACTGATGCCTGTTATTTCTAGGCACAATTATCCAAGGAGTTGTAAAGAGAAAGAAGTTGGTCTTCTTTCTCTTGGAGTTTATTACTATTTCTACTACCACTAGTAGTATGATTATAATTACTATCTGTACACATCAATTTGAAGTCACAGCTGAAAGTTTTTTAGCTGGTGTTGGCTTTCATATGCATAAAGTTCTTGCTGAGAATCTAGGATGTTGTAATGTATTGGCATAGTATATGCATGGATCCCAGCAGTGTAGCTTTTTGTAATTGATAGATGGAAATGTCAGTGTGCAAAACGTCTAAGTGCCACCCAAGATTTTTTGGTATGGCACCCAGAGTATTGATAACCATTGGAACCATCGCAGCCAGTTTATGCCACAATCTTTCATTTCAATTTTAAGATCTTGATATTTTGTGATCTTCTCCAATTCTTTGTCTTCTATTCTACATCCCCTTATTGTTATAGTATGCTGCCCATCTTCCAACAACTCTGGATGGCTCACAACAATCAAACATAAAAATTAAATAAAATCAATAAAACATAAAAAAGATAAAAGATGGTAAGTAAGCACAACCGATCGGATGGAATGAAGCGAAGGGTCTCTCTCTCTCTCTCCCTGGCCAAAGGCCTAATCTTCACAGCTCTTCTAAACAATAGGAAAGGGGGGGGCCTATCCAAATCTTGTTCCAAAGGGCAGGTGGTGTTATGGAGGAGGTCACTTCTGGGGTTCCAATAGATAACATTGTTTAACTGAAGGCACCTGGAGAATGCCAACCCTAGCAACATTGAATCAGCTGGACTTTAGGAAAAATCAATGAGCTACATCTGCAGAAAAAGAAATAGATCTTGATTGTTATCAGGATATCTTATGTATTGGTTGTAACATTGGAAAAGTAATATTGCACAATCCTGGTTCAGGAAGCTTTTTAAAGAAATTACTAATAGAAAATCACAACAGTTGCAGCAATACTGTATACGTTATTATGACAGAGATTCTGGGATATCTTATAGTAATATCTTTAATAGTTTATATTATAGAAAGGAACTCAATGACTGTTGATAAGTATAAAATATAAAACAGATTCCCCCTCCCTTTCCTATTTTGTTTCGGTACAAAAAAAATTAAAATATTAAATAAAAAGAAAAACAGCAATAGAAGATTGGTTCAAAAAGAAAAGACATTTTCATTGTGTTCATTAAATCCTTAATCACCTTATGTTTTATACCGTAGTTAAAATATTTAAACATAAAACATAAATACCAATTTAACATTACCTTTTCTTTTTCATTTTATTGCTTGGATTATCTAAAAGTGTTGTTGATTCATACCAAACTAAGGGTTAGGGTTGCTTATTCATTTATGTGATAGTTGCTATTCTAGATTGTGGGAATTCAGGAATGAAAAAATGCTTTCATCTCATCACCACCAAGATTTACGCTTGATAAACTTTCAATATTAGCATTTCTCAGAAGTAAGTCTAATTCAAATTATACCAATGCTTTTTCTCATAGAAAAGAGATGTTGCTGCCAGATATTCCTCAGCTGAATTTTCTGCAGCAGGAAAATTACCATGCTAACACAGTTATTGTCCCATTTGGAACTTGGATTACGAGATTCTATCAATGTCAGAATTGCTAATGGAATGCAGAATCACCACATTAATCCAGAATCTATTACTGGATATGAAACTAGGACAGATAATTGTCCATTTTATGGGAGGTTAGCTGTATTATATTTATCAGTGTTTCTTTAACAAAAACTCCTGCAAGAAAGTAGAATATCTTTCTGAATTGCAAAATTTATCAAAGAATTCCAAATATGCTGTGGAACACACTTGGTCTCTCTCTCTCTCTCTCTCTCTCTCTCTCTCTCTCTCTCTCTCTCTCTCTCTCTCTCTCTCTCTCTCTCTCTCGATTGAATAATTTTTGCTTGAAAAATTGTATTTGCAATTCTTTAACATTGCAATTTTTTTTAAAAAAAATTATCCTAGAGATAACACAACTGCAAATTATAGAGAAAGGACTGTTAAAGATACAAATTGGTTTCTGAATAAAAGTTCTAACAAATTATGACCTGGGCTGTTTCTTTTCAGCAATGAAAACAAACTTAAGATGTGCTTGTTTGCATTAGAAATGACAATCAATTGGTGGGGACTAAGTGCTTTATCCAAATTTGTGAATGGCAGTTTAATTTTGTAACACTCAAACCCAGGAGTTGCTCTCTACAATATATTTTGCTGACTCTTAGAGCTCATGTAAACTTGGTACCTGAAAGAACAGAAAAAGCCTGACTAATGTAACTAACTAATGTTAACAACAACAACAACAACAACAAAAATCACTAAAACGACAATAGAAGGTTTCAAGAGCTACTTCATTTACAGGAATGTTTTAGTGAAAAGAATGCCTGTCAATCATAAAATTACTTGATAAACAGAAGATGTGAGTAATGTACATTTGAAAATACTCAAAACAGATGTAGATATTCCAATCAATGCCTGTCTTGAAGCTTAAGATCCACAACTTGGCATATTAAACACATTTTATTAGACTCCAAAAAAGCAATGGCTTTCCTCCATCTTGTCTCAGGGAAAATGTTCCTGTTCAACACATAGAAGGCAACCAGGTTTTTTTTTCCCTCCATCCTTTCCATTCAGTTATTCCCTTCCCTTCCTTTCCATCTGGTTTTGTTCTCTCTTTTCCCTTTCTTTTACTTTCCAGTGCAGCTCCCCTCTCCCTTAATCTCATCTTGATCCTACTTCTTGAGGGTTGCTTTGCTGGATGAAGAAAGAGAGAAGCATGTAGGTATGTGGCATAATTATTTCAGTATGCATAGAGGCACAGGAAATCAATTTCAAAAATGGTTTATCTTACTGGCAATTAATTCTAACTGAAATATATGAATTCAGCTACTACTAATCTAGTTCTGGATCTTGCCTTCACTTGTTTGCAGATTATCTTCTGATATGTCTAATCACTTACATACCCTCAAGTGTCTCTCTCTCTCACATATTTATGCAGTTGTCAACCTCACCAGGACTGGTTTGAAATAGAGCTAAAAATACTAACTTAGCTAAATGTATATAAACTGTCCATTTTACAAGACTATTGTTGATAGACAGTATAAATAACCTATTCTTTCTGTTATAGGGAATTATCTTAAATTTGAAAACATCTTCATTTCGGGTAAATATATTATTCCTCACAGTATCCAAAACAGGTGTGTTTTCATGAATAAAATTCTTAATTTCAGTCTTCAAACTTAATCTTTTAAAATAGTGCACCATATTTAGAGAATTAATAATCTGAATGGACTGCCGAGAAAAATATAAACATATGCAACCCTTGTTATCTAGGGACCCATAGGACAGGAACTTACTGCAAACATAAGATAAGCAACTCCAAAACTAAAGTTCTTTCAAAATGCTATGAGATTTATGCAAATAATTACTAGCATATTTAAATTAAATTTGTGGGCGGGCTATTCTAGACTTTTAACTTCTCTACATATTTCATTATACCCCCACTGTAAAACTGAAAAAAGAAATAGGCATATTAAAGACAAGATACTCCCTGACTCACTTAAATTATTTATTTAGAGGATGGCAGTGTGCATCCTTAGAAACAATAAATAACATAATCTCAATTTTCTCCCTTATATTATTTATTTTTATATGTAGCTCACCCTATTGGACATTTTGATTTTATGGTAACCATACACACTGATCTTTTGGCATTGGAATTATATTGTGATACACCACTGTTATATCAAATACTAGAAGGTCAAGAAATACTGAGCACTTAAGATGCCCAGTATATAACTAGTTGTTGTTAAATGCCCAATGCATAATTAGTAGTGTATCCAGTGCTTTAGTAGTGATTCTAGAAGATTTCCCGACTTCCAGTGGGCCCGGTAGGCCTGTTTTTGCCCTCCCCAGGCTCCAGAGGCTTTCTTGGAGCCTGGGGAGGGTGAAAACGGCCTCCCCCACCCCACCCGGAGGCCCTCCGGAGACCGGAAACGGCCCGTTTCCCGACTTCCGGTGGGCCCGGTAGGCCCATTTTTTGCCCTCCCCAGGCTCCAGAGGCTTCCCTGGAGCCTGGGGAGGGCGAAAACGGCCTCCCCCGCCCCCCCAGAGGCCCTCTGGAGGCTGAAAACGCCCACCCAGAGCCTCCGTGCGAGCCAAAAATCGTGCTGAGCTAGGGCAACGGCTCACGTGCTGGCAAATATGGCTCCGCATGCCACCTGTGGCACACGTGCCATAGGTTCGCCATCACAGGCCAGGGGTGAAATTCAGCAGGTTCTGACAGGTTCTGGAGAACCGGTAGCAGAAATTTTGAGTAGTTCGGAGAACCGGCAAATACCACCTCTGGCTGGCCCCAGAGTGGGGTGGGAATGGAGATTTTGCAATATCCTTCCCCAGGAGTGGGGAGGGAATGGGGATTTTGCAGTATCCTTCCCCTGGAGTGGGGACGGAATGGAGATTTTGCAGTATCCTTCCCCTGCCACGCCCACCAAGCCATGCCCACAGAACTGGTAGGGAAAATTTTTGAATTTCACTCCACTCACAGGCCTATACCTATGATATCTCAAGTACAATCATATTAGAATGTCCCTATTTTGATTACCGGTAAATGCATTAATTTGGTATCCATTTCAATTCCTTTATCTTATTTATGTGCATGATTCAACAAAATTATATATTGCAAAAATTAATAGTATTAGATTACAAGGGGACAGCAGTTCATTTTTTCAAAGTGTTAGGATTTTACCCGCTCCAAAAATAAATATATATTCTTCTAAAAATGGGGTGCAGAGACACCGTGTGTAACTTTAAATTAAAAACAGTAAGGTTGAGATTCACTTACCGTACATAAAGTATAGTACATATTAAAGAAGAAGAGATTTTGTGTTATAAGTATAATGTTTCAAAGATTAACTATGAAACACAGCCTTGCTGAAATAAATGCTATAATTTTTCAGAATTTGGATTGTCTCACACCCCCATCCCAGGTGGCTGTATTAGAACATCAAATGAGAATCTTTAAAATGAAGCATATGGTAATAGTGCAACTACATGATATAAAGACTGGCAATAAAGGATTAAAACACTATCAGCTCAGGTCAGCTTGCATTTTTTTTGCTAATCAGGTTAAACAATATGCCTTTATATACAGAATCTAAACTTTCACAGAATATTATGCAATATTAACAATTGGTATACTTTATTATTTCAAACCTGATAATTGGTTTATATCAGAGAAGAGTAATGCATGACTAATTCTAAAAGTTGATGGAGTTCCAGTTCAACAAATTAGCTGTACATTCTTTACAGCAATAGTTTGTTTTTACAGCTAAGCAGGTCAATCTATTGGGTGACTTCTTCATAATTGCTGTTGACAGGCTTCCTGAAATACCTCAAAAAGAAGCTTAGTCTGCACTTCAGAGAGATGCATATGCTTCAAACATGATTAGGAAGAATCATGCTTTGGATTAAAGGTAGTCCTTGCTTACTGATTGCTTCATGGAATGACTGTTAGTAGTTATTACAGGTAGTCCTCAACTTAAAACAGTTTGTTTAGTGACCATTCAAAGTTACAACAGCACTGAAAAAAGTGACATAACCATTTTTCAACTTATGATCGTTGCAGCATCCCCATGATCACGTGATCAAAATTCAGATGTTTGGCAACTGACTCATATTTATGACGGTTGCAGTGTCCTGGGGTCATGTGGTCCCTTTTGCGACCTTCTGACAAGCAAAGTCAATGGGAAAGCCAGATTCACTTAAAAACCATGTGACTAACTTAAGAACTGCAGTGATTCAGTTAATTTAACAACTGTTGTAAAACAGGGGAAAACTCATTTGATAAATGTCTCATTTAGCAACAGAAATTTTGGGCTCAATTGTGGCATAAGTCGAGGACAACCTCAGCTTACGGTCGAGGTGCTAAAGGTAGAGGTACAGTGCTAAAAATAACTTTTGAAAACCAATCCTTGCATTTACCACTGCAGCATGTCACAGTGATATAATCACCATTCAGGTCAGCGGTGGGTTGCTACCGGTACGGTACGGTTCTATGAACCGGTAGCGGCGGGAGGCTCCGCCCACCCACCCCGGACGCTTCTGTGCATGCGCAGAAGCGTCACGTACAAGCACGCGCACGAACCAGTAGCGATGGGATTAATAATTCAAAAGAATTCACTGATTGATAGAATTAAAGAGAAAAAACAAACTCCAACCTAGGCAGAAATACTGAAAATGAAATAGAAGTTGTGGACTATAAGACAGAGATGAAATTACAGTGGAAATACAAACTATAAGCCAAGAGATGAAAAATGACCTGGTAATGATTCATTACTGGATTTACAAAAGATAGCTGTTAAAGCCGTAAAAAACTCCTGAGATGGGAGAAAGAAAATTTTGATGGAGATCAAATCTCATGACAGCATCTTAATGAAGCAAAGATTAAGAATGTTAGGAGCCAAAGAAAGGAATATAAAGCTGACCTGTTTGATCAGGGTTAAGAAATATGTTTTAGGAAAGTTCTAAGAAAAATAAAACTTTATTTTTGCTGATACTAGACAGAAATGTTAATAGATTTTGAATTTGTGGAAGATAAGCATTGAGATATGGAAAGAAGTGATTTATGCAATGTAATATCAAAGAGGGTGGAGAAATGCTAAATAAATCTGCTTATATTTGTAAAGAAAATTAAAAGCCATTTCTTTCCTTCCTTCCTTCCTTCCTTCCTTCCTTCCTTCCTTCCTTCCTTCCTTCCTTCCTTCCTTCCTTCCCTATTTATGTTCTTTTCCATTGCTAAATCTTTAATAAACAGTACTTTCATTTTTTTCTAAAAAAATAAATAAATAACAAAAATACAACCCCCCCAAAGATGGCATTTTCCGTTATCCCCTGCAGCCTTTGAATATGCTCACAAAGAAAAAGAAAGACATTTTCATTATCAACTGCTATACTGACATTGATAACTAGATGGAAAATATAACTTTAATGAAGAAAAAGTGTGCTGTTTTAACTTCAGATGGCTTATGACAATAGATATTGCTACTTACACAGAGTTGACTTGCACATTATGCACAATAAATGACAAAAATAAGATATGGCAGTGTTTAGGTGGATAAATTATTATCCTCAACATATATAAATATTATCCATGTATGTTTGGGTATTGCTGATGAATAGGAAAGAGAATCTATGTGAAAATACCAATATACCCTGGCTAGGTTGCATCGTGGGACACATATTCCTTCTTGGGAGCTCCAATATTCATCTAAGATATAGATGTAATTTAATTATATTTATTAATATAATGTAATGATTAGAGAATTACTTTTGGACTGGGGTGATATGTTCCTCCTGTACTCATATCTGAAAAGTGAGCTGATCATTAGCTCTCAGCCTAATGTATCTCATAAAGCACCTGTGTGAATAGAACGGAGGATAAACGATGGTCCTTCAAAAAAGAATTGGTTATAACTGTGATAAATTGCAGAAGTAACTGTATTTGCATATTCAGAATCCCATAAAATTATACGTGGAAACTTTTAGGATGAAAGACAATAAAATATAGAAAAGAAGTAACAACAAGAGAGAAATAATGATTTCAATTCATAACTGTGCAGAACAAAACTCTGTGCCTTGGATTTTCATGGGGGTGTGGGAAGGTAAATTCTGCTCATTTCTCCTGCCCTTTGTGCATCAGGACTTTGGCTCCAAATTGCTGGGAACACAGTTAGTGGGAGGTGTTGATGAAAGGAAACAAATTAAAAGGAAAAATATTGCCTCTCCTTTTTTCAACATATAGAAGTGTCCACTTAGTGGAGCAGAAACTCTGCTGGCTTTAATTCACTTCTATGAATGTGAAACAGCAGATTTAATTTCATCATTTTCCAAAAAGATCTCTGAAGGGTCCCATAAAAATGGTCCTTTGTAAAAAAAAGTTTGACAATTTCAAAGAAACGTAATAAAGACTGAAAATCTTGGAACTAAGAGGTGATTTTTTTCTCACGAAACACACCATAGCAATCCCTTTTAAAATGTCTTCCAAATAAGTATCAACACAAAAAAAAACCACCCCAAAAAAAACAACCCTGCCAAAAAAAACCCAAACGTACAATTTCTGCCACAAATGTAATAGTTTCATAGAAACTAAATAGGAAAATTCACCAGTATTTGTCAACGATATAAACCAAAAGGAAATAATAATACATTTACATATCAAAATTAATTAGTAACTTACCTCTGGAAATTTTAATTTTAATGTCTGATGCATTTCCCTAAAGCGGCTATATCTCCTGAATATAGCCCATGTCTCATCTAGGACTGATATCTGTTTTGTAAAAGTAAACAATATAATTAACAGAAAAGGAACATGAAGGTTTATATTACAAGGCTTCTCATAATGGATAATTTTCCTTGACTAAGCATGATTACTCACACCAACATTTGACTTGGTGCAGAATAAACCAATGTTTTCAGCTTGCTGGGAGAGACTGAATATGTAATTGCATTAGCATGGAAGTCATTTTCCCATGAGGTAATTCTATGATTATAGGCACATTTGTTGTAAGGAGGGCTATTTTTGTGACTTTTTATCACTTGACATTACCTCAACCAGGAGGTAAAGTTCCAATTATCTGGATAAGTTATGCAATCAAAATGGAATAGGAATACTACTGTATTAGATCATACAATGGAAAACATATGCATCAGCATTAACTGATTAAACAAATAAGTATTTGCAAGTGAACAGCATTATCAACAGGATCTTGCTGCTTTCCCTCAAAATGAGGAAAGAAGGAATTGCCCCTTCTAGCAGCATGTGTGATGCCATGAAGCATGCAATGAGAGGCTACAAAGCTGCTATCATTAGTCTCATCTTCTTTTTATTTTCACCTCTGGGGATATATATTTTCTTTTGAGAGCAGGCATCACAATTTCATTTTTTAATGTGTGCCAGTGTGTTCACAGAAAAAAGTGACAATAATGGTTATCTTATCTCATCTCATCCCTCCTATCGTATCCTATCGTATCCTTCCTCAACTTTGGATATCACTTCAAGAGAGCTGGTATGATACAATAAACCCAATGGAGTAAAACAGTGGAGAATATAAAACTGAAGACTATCCTAGTTTATCAAGATTCTTGGGATTATACCAAACTCCTATACTTAGTAAATAAAAGGTAAAGGTAAAGGTTTCCCCTGTCCAGTCGTGTCCAATACTGGGGGGCGATGCTCATCTCCATTTGTTAGTCGAGGGAGCCAGTGATGTCCGAAGAAACTTCCGTGGTCAGTATATAGTCATACTATATGCCAAGATGCAGGGAACGCTGTTACCTTCCTACGAAATACTTTGTATTCTTACTACTTAGCATAGTATATACTTAGAATACTTCTTAGATGTTCTACTTATACTTGTCAAGTTTGCATATTTGTATCTTCTTTAGTCTCCCACTTCAACTATTTAAAACATTCCCTCCATACCTGTCCTAATCAGTGTTCTGAGGTGTGCAGAAGACATTTGGCTGGGCGAAACTGGTGCCACGTCTTGTAGAAATGCTTTCCAGTAGGATGCTAGAAACAACTCAAAATCTCCTAACAGAAGGGGTCCTGACTCACAGTTTGACTGCTGTTCAAGGAATGGGCACACTCCTTGATAGTCATGCTCCCTCCCTCTGAGCAAAGAAAGTAAAGGATGATTATGTGTTACAATCTAGCTTCACTCTTCGCTTTCCAAACTGAACCTTTTCCATAAGAAGGTATAAAACATGCAAATATTCCATATGTAGACAAATAATGCACGCCAACAAAAATAAAAATATTTAAATATCTTACCTTGATTTCATATTCATAATGCTCATCCTTTCCCTGTCCACAAAGGACATAACGTGGGATGCTAATTTTAATTGGATTCTTTACATCATCTGGATTTGTTTTAACAGGGCGACAGAACATGCGCTATCAAATGAATATTGAAAGGAAATTAAATACTGCATCATTTCATAAATAGTATTGCATGAAACCAGAATATGTTATTTAATAGAAAAAAAAATAAGGGTTAGATAATTAAGGATTTATGCAATAGCAAAATATAGTTCTCTCATGAATGGTCAACATTATTTTCAAATATAGAATAGCTACTGAAGAATACCACTGCAAAATGTGTCTTATGCTTTATGTAACTTCAGTAGAAATAAAAGGCTTGTATCCACCCTTTGCACAGCAGAAATTGCACTAATAGTATAACCCCACCAGTAGAAGGAGACAAATTTCTTCTTTCTATTCTGGAGATTGGGCAACCTTCTGAAAACAGAAGGTGATGGGAGAAAAGGAAGAACTGGAGAAAACTGGGTAACGTGAACTCTACTGGACCTCAACTACTATAGATAAAAGAGGAACTTCCTTGTGTAGAATAGCTCTGGGAACAATTCACAATCAAAAGCTTTTAAGATCAGAAACAAGTTTTTTATGATCAGAAAAAAAATGTTAGTATGTAATAGATATCAAGCAATACTTTTAGTAATCTGGAAATTTTGCAAACATTTTATTCCTTTAAAAAAGCACTTTGTTATCTTGTAACTTAATAACATTCTAATAATATTTCATCATATAGCAAACAACAAAAATCATACAGCCTCTGCAGATCAAGCTCCATATTTTCCTAACTTTGAATCTAATAGTGAACAAGAGGATCTGATGAGTAGAATCTTTAGATTTTTTTCAGATATTATACTGTTTACCCAAGTTGTTCATGAATACAAAAGAATACAGAGACAAGCTTCCCATTAAACATTTATTGCAAAAGCTTATGTTTGAAATCCAAGGGCAAGATAAAAACCAACAAAATTATATAGTCATTTTCTATATTTATTGTCTAGAGCAGTATCCATCACTGACAGCTTACCAAAATTAGATGTCACTGAAATGTTTATAACTCTAGAACAATTCCACCAGCTTTAAACAAGGAGAAAATTTATTGTAAAAGTGACTCTTGTAATCACATCAGATCCTAGAAAGACAGCCTTGAAAATGTGTTATCACAGGGAATAAGAAATAGCATTGTTCTGTTACTTGCAACATCAACTTTAGCCTGAATAAACATTTCTCAGGAATGGTGGTTGGTTCTAAGTTAACATTTGGTTTAGGAATACACATTCAGCAAGCGACATGATTTAAGCTGTAGGATGCACCAACAAAAAATAATTTTAGATTTTAGATTTTTTTTAATTTACAGAAATAAAAAACACTAAAATGTGAATATAAAATAATATAAATCTTATATTACTATTTAAAAGAAAAACAGTTTTAAATCATAACAGATTTTAAAACTTCAAACACCTTGGGGAGGAGGAGTAGAAAAATCTTAGTGACTAAAGGAAGGAGAGAAAAGAATTAACAGCAGCTGAATTCCCTCAATAGAGGGCAACAGTGCTAGCCATCTAATTTCAGAAAGGTGGGAAAAGCTAGGTGGATATCAAAGAAAGGGCAGGTTCATATATGGATAGATGTTCCTTCACTGGAATTCTTTTATAACATACATTAAGGCTCTCTGTACCTTGGAGGAAACTGCATTGATTTGCTAAGACTTCTTTCAAACAAACATGAATGAAATGATTTAAAGTATCCTGAAAGAATGACAATGGCTGTGGAGAAAATTAATTATTCTGAACCTATACTTATTTGTCCCCTATTCCATTTTAATTAATATGCTAATTTTGTACATGTTATAACTCATTTTCTATTTTTCTGATCAAAAGTTGATGTTTGAAAGGCCTATCATCACTGTGAACTTCCAAGATTTCAAAACTTACAGTGTGTTTTAGTTGGGTTTTCCAAGTTTTCTCTGTGTTAATATTTCTTTTTAACAATCTTTTTATTTGCATAAATATTTCTTTGGATTGTGTCTTTGAATAATGTGGATAGTCTGGAAACTATCTTGCATCTTTGCAAGAGACATATAACTCAGAGGTGGGTTCTTACCGGTTCTATCCGGTTCTTTAGAACCGTTAGTAACTTGGCGATGACGTCACAGAGCCGGTTCTGTCGGTGTCTCCGTGGGTGCCGCCATCTTGGATTTTGCTTCTGTGCATGCGCAGAAGCTATTTTTTGATTGCTGCGCATGCGCAGAAGCTATTTTTTGATTGCTGCAGGCGTGCACGGCGCGACCCTGAGCGAACCGGCAGCAAAAGGATCCAGAACCCACCCCTGATATAACTACTGATGATAAAGGTTAGGTAGCAGAAAGATTGGATGGGCTAAGTTTATATTAGTAGTTTTACCAAAAAAAAGTATGACCCTTTTAATAAAGGCACTTTACTTTATGTTGAAAATGATAACAGATGTAAAAGGCCATTATCATTATGGTAATTATGTTAAAAAAATAATTCCCTCCAGCTAATACTCATATTCCTAATTTAGATACTATTGGTGCATTTTATAATTGTCTAAGCCATCTTCTCTTGATTATCTTCCAATGTTTTGATAATTGGTGGTTATTTTAATCAGATTCTTGATCCAATTTTAGGCAACGTTCATATAAAATTAGTATTCAGTTCAGTTTAACATTGAATGATTAAATGTAAAAGGCTAGTTTAATTGATATGTGTACTTATTAAAAGACATTACACTTTCTTACATTGGTTATTCTTGTTTGGATTTTAAAGTAAATCTTCATCTTTTCTTTAAAATATAAGTGCAGTTACAATATTTATTGCAGATATTGTGCTTTTCTTGTTTGGGGATTGATGAACAATCTAAAACTTCATGATGGGGTTAATGAGCTGAAGAGTTTAGTTTACTCTAAACTAAATAACTCTTGGCACACATAGCTCTTTCTGCAGATGATATATTATTGTTCATTGATAAACGTAAATTTTCCACAGAAAGATTAATTAGTTGAATGGCTTAGATAATACTAATTTATTGGTACTGAAATTATTGCCTTTGGGGAACTGTCCTAGAAGGAGCCTTTAATTTTCCATATCTAAATATCTTCTTTCTTAGGTAAATTGAATGCCAGGTTTTGCCTTCATGTAAACTTGCCCTCATGAACCATGCTGGAATTGGTCTTTGATACCAGTAATAAAATGGAAGTTACTAGATTCCAAATTCCTTGAAAAGAATGAACTATTTATTTCTTTATACTCATTATTAGAAAAAGCAATAATGCAATATTTTGCCAAATATCAACTTTAATCATCCTTAATTAACATTCTGGGAAATGAAAGCTTGAAAATACCAAGATAATCCTTTTGTGGCAGAGTAAAGCTATACAACTTCACCTCAAGCCTGTTGGAAGATGCAGTGGAAATCTTGACCCCGTGTCTGTAGGCTATCAGACTTTGGATGGAGAAAAACATGTTCATTCAACCCAAACAAGAGAGATTGATTGTTGATGTATGGAATGTCTTGATTCCAGTGCTGTACCATTTCTGGCTCTTGATGTCCATGCTCCCTCAGAGGGAGGCAGCATGACCATCAAGTCCTCCTCCTGGACTCAGAGTTCTTGCTTGAAGAGGAGAAAAATAACATGGCCAGGAGGGTTTTTGCATAACTTCAGGTGGTGTACTAACTGCATCCTTATCTGGAACAGGATGGACTGAAGATGGTTGCTTATGGCCTCATAATTTCTTCTTCACTCTACAGCCTTTGAAGATTACCCAGAAACTTAAGCAAGTCCAGCATGCAGCAGTACACACACTCAGTGGTCAATCAAGGCACTGCCACAATATACCTCTGTTGCACAAGCTGCACTGGTGATTATTATGTTTCCAAGTGTAATTCAAGATGTTGGTTGTTTCCTAAAAAGGTCTATTGGCTCTGGGCATTCTGGGGACCACTTTTTTCCCCAATAGTTTCAGCCATCCTACCTACATAACCAGGGAAGTCTGCCGAGAATCTCCACTTACCAGGAGGAATAAGGCGTTCCAATGGCAGGTTATAATTTCAATTATAACCTCCTCTGACAGCTTCCTTGTCGAAATTTATTTAGTTCCCACCTCACAGCCTTCCAGAACAGATAAAAACATGGCTCTCCTAGGTGTTTGGGAATTAATTGTTATATCACAGTCCAATTAAACACAATTTCCCTACATTTTTCTCTTTAAGAACAAAGGAGTTCATGTTTCTCAGAGAATAAGATAATTATTGCATTTGTGTATACCTTCCCATCCCTTTCATTTTTAAAACCCTTATATTTTTTCCACTAGACCCAAATTAAGTATTTTTTACAACTTGAATTATTTTATGTATACTATGACATAGTAACATCAATTCTTAGCACAAACACACTGGCAAGAACCTTCTTGAAGAGAAATCTCTGAATATTAATGGATTAGGGATGCATGGATCTCCAGTTAAATAAAATTCCATTTTATTTAAATAGAATTTTGCATTACTTATTTGCACGTATTTTAGAGCTTGGTTTTATTAAATTATAGTTGCACGGTTCCATTTGGCATGTGTGAACTCATGGTTAGTAACTGAACTTAAGACCTGTTCACTACTGCCAGTGTTCTGAATTGGATTGCTACAAGTATTGGTGCTTATATGCTGCAATTAATCAGTTTTCACCAGGAATCTGTTTTCACAAATTGGCTAATGGTGAATGTGGGGAGACACGATATATGAAGGATATATGGAGATATGAAGAATGGGTTTGAAAATGAGCTTTGGCTAGCATCCTTTTGATGAATGGGTAGAGTAAGGTCTAAATTAGAGAGTGGCCTAAGGACACCTAACAGTTGGAAGTTAGCTAACAGGGAAGAGGGATTGAGTCTCTGCATAGGTTCTCACCAGTGAACAATAGGGAGACTGTTGTATAGCACATAGATATGTACAAACCACCTGTAATCAGACCACATTTTGACAAGCACTTCCAGACGTCAATTAATAGGATTAAATGACTGTCTACTCCTGGAGTCTTTAGACAGCTTATAAAAATCCAAAATAACAATAAAACAGTTAAAATCATAAAATATTACAAAGAGACCAGACTAACACAACCATGACAGTAACAAACAGCCACAACAGGGGGCTTATAAACAAATTAACCGTAGACCTATCTTAAAGGCTTTCCTGAATCCCAGGAGAGAGGTTTCCATCTGTACCTCTGGATGGGATTGCTGTTCCAAAAGGTAGGGACCATGACAAAGAAAGCACACTTCCTCAGTCCCATGACAGCTTTTAATAGATGGGGCCTGGAGTTGTAATATCTTTGATCTATGGATATAGGTCAGTTGTATTAAGTGCTTTAGAGCCTCTCTAGTACAAGAGATGTAACATTTTTTTCAAACAATAAATCTAAAATAAATACCGTGTTTCCCCGAAAATAAGACAGGGGCTTATATTTTTTTGACCCCCGAAATATGGCCTCGGCCTTATTATCGGGGGGGGCTTATTATTTTGGGGGTGCAGTAGGCGGCGAGCGTGGGACTGCATGTCCCATCGCCGCTGCCTCCCCTCCCTGCCGCCACCGCCTCGTGGAGCAGGATTCAGCAAGGCTTGTTGTGCCGTTGCATGCACGAACTGCAGGACTGCCGCAAACTTCATCATACCGGCACAGCTGGGGTCCTGCTGCCGTTGGTGCATGCAACGGCACAACAGGCCTTGCAGAGGCCTGCTCCACGAGGCAGCGGCGGTGGCGTGACGAGGCTCACAGAGGCTCATTTCTGGCAGGTGGAACATGTTGGGCCGTGAGACGCACGTCCTACCTGGCACTTGTAGCTTCATCACTTTCCTTGGTGTTGTGCCCAGAGAAGCCCATG
>QLTV01000974.1:10908301-10935904 GCA_003457575.1 Thermophis baileyi
CTGCTATGGGGGGGTGAGGGAGGGATCGAGGCTCCCCTCCTCTTCCTCGGAGGCAGGAGCGCATTTCAAAAGCTGCCATAGGCAGAGCCCAGAGGAGCCGAGCCAGTCTCGTGGGGTGTGCGTGCACCCGCCTCTCGCTTGCTCTCGCTCTCCCGGCCAAAAGAGTGCCCGCTGCAAAAAGAGCGCCTCCCGGCATGCCCCCCCCTTTCCCCGGAAAGTAATGGGGGGGCTTATTTTCAGGGGGGGGCTTATTTCAATGCATGTCCCGAAAAGCCCTGTTGGGCTTATTATCGGGACATGTCTTATTTTCAAGGAAACACGGTAGTTGTTAAAATATATTTAGATGTTCAAGAATAAAGGAAAGCATGGAATAACGGTCTGGAGTATCCCAGCATGAAAATCAGTAGGAAACCATTTTGGCATCTGATGTCAAATTTGTTTAAATTTAAAATTAATTGTAGACGTTAAAAATTAATTCAACAAAAAGAATATCATATCTAGGGGACTTTTAACAGATGCACTATACTCAAAATACAACATGGGAAGTGATCCTGTGCTATAGAAGCATTTTTGGGACATAAGTTATTTAAACATTAATTTTATTTTGGGTTTTCATTAATGAGCCAATTCTTTTAAATTATATTCCAGTGGGCAAAGTTGTAAAGTTGTAATTGATCTAACCAGATCAGTTATAAAAGTTTTTTCCTCTTTCCTTTTTTTTTATGTAAAATAAATGGAACTGAAGCAATGACATGTGTATTAATTTCTTTTACTTAATGAAGATAGAAGATTAAGAGGAAGGTTGAGAATTGGAGGCAAAGGCTATGCTGTAAACAGTCTTGCTGCATTATTACAAAAGTGGAAAGCCAGCAGAATGTCAGGTTGCATTCTTGAAGCAATATCTAAGGCAATCTTTAGTGTCCTTGGCTCTATCTCCTCTACATGCTGTCTTATATTCCCCCTTTGTATTTAAACAAAGCCAAAATGTTCCCCCGCTCCCCAAGAATTTTGAACCATACCATAACAATAAATTCCCACTATAACTTCAACTTAGTAATTCCATTTTTAAAGGCCATTACAAATATTACAGTTTTGATGTACACTATAACAGGATTGCTTAAGAGCAAATTTAATAAGACAACCATAGAGAATTTTGTTAAGAAGAAGAAATTTCAAAGAGAGAGTGTCTGTATCGCTCTCTCTCTATATATAGACTTAAAAGCTTAAAAGCCTCTGGAGCCTCGGAGGGCGAAAAACGGGCCTACCGGAAGTCCAGAAACGGGCTGTTTCCAGCCTCCGGAGGGCCTCCAGGGTGGCGGGAGAAACCGTTTTCGCCCTCCCTAGGCTCCAGGGAAGCCTCTGGAGCCTGGGGAGGGCAAAAAACGGGCCTACCGGNCGCATGCACGGGGGGGGGGGCGGGGGGGGGGTCATTGCATTATGGGTGTGGGCACGCACGCGTGCGCGATAGCGCGCGGGCGTGCACTTTCGGCACCCAAAGAAAAAAAGGTGAGCCATCACTGCTATATACTTTTACATGTTTGTTTTTTAAATCTTAAAATATACTACTGTTCAGTGAAATAATTATTAAGGCAGTCTCTAAACAATACACAGTAATTCACACATAACAAGTGAAAAATGGGCTAAGTAGTCTTAATTTGCAGCATATATTCAGAATTCAGCCTTTATATACTGTATGAAAAACAAACTATACACTGATAGTTTCAAATAACTTGTAAAGCAGACAATATAACATAGAAAAAAGAATTCAAGTAATCAGAACAGACAATGATTTATTAGTAAAATGAAATAGGGCAATAAATGTGGTGAGAAGGAGAAATGGTAGATTATATTCAAAGACAAGCAGCTGTCTTTAAGCTAAGTGTTTTTTGGCCAAGGACAGAGAACACATATTCATCTGGATCCATGACTAAGCCATTTATTTATTGCTAGTTGAAGACTGATCTCCCTATTGCAGATGTATGGACATGTACCACAACTGATTGTCATCATAACTCAACCTTAAAGTCATGTCTGAATGGAAGTGTTCTAAATGCAAATTGTCTAAGATATATGCAATAAGAAAGTGAGTCTAAATTTAGTTCCTATATTTTTAGCTAGAGAATTCTAGTCAACTTTTTGTCACACAACAAGCAAAAAGGTATAGAAGAGGAATGTGTTTCTTAATTAACCTAAAAAAGCACATATTGATGCATGAATCTGGTATTTAGCAATAGTGATCAGAAACATTTAAGATATTATAAAACTACTCTAAGTTGAATTGCTGGTAGTTTTTCACCAAGAGTCACTGAGACAAAACAGAAACATACTTGTTTTATGCATATTTTTCCCTCCCCTGAAGACTAGGTTGTATTTGAACTCTAAAGAGGACTTAAACTTAACTATCCTGTCAAATGCAACATTAGTCTAACAGCATCTTCATCTGAACTGAAAATTAGTCTCCAGATATCAGGTTGACTGCTGGGTTGGTTGTGACAAAAGGATGAAACAGATTCCAACTTGGTATTTTTTTCTCCTTGAGAAGCACCCAGTAAACTACTGGATGAACCAATCTTACTTGCTTTTGAAAATGCCAACTCAATTTTTCTTAGATTCTCTTTCTCCGGGACAATCACACATATGAGTTCACTTAAAGAGTGCAGCTGAATTTTGGCACACTGTGACTGATTGTCTGTGGAATGCAGCACTCTAGATATTAGGCAGAAGGCACTGTTTTCCTTTATAAGACCAATATGAGTATTAGTAAGGACCAGGGATCTGATGTCACCTGCTAATTTCACTGTTGTATAGAGCACTACCTGAATGTCACCTAAAAAAGGTTTGTTGATGTCCATGTTTTCATGGAGTAAATAAAGCAGGTCAGCTAAGTCACTCTCAAAATTGCACGATAGGCACACGCTATTTTCCAAAATTAAGTTGGTGACTGCTGAAGTCCAATCAACAGAAAGTTTTAACAGATCATCATTTAAGAGTGGGTGATTTAAGCAAGCACGATCTAATGGAGATATCATAGTGCTAAGTATATCATGGCATATTCTTTGTGTAAAGTATTTGTTAAAGGTGAATAGTTTCATTACATTTTCTGCATGTGGGCCCAAAAGTGAAATGCTTTGTCCAGCATAACCAATTTGGATTTCTTTTAAACTATTGATTGAGAAAACATGAAAAATATCCAAAGAGTTCTGATTGCTTTCTAACTGATTGGTTGATGGAATAATGGCATATAAAACAGAATCATATAAAAGTAAGCAAGCAGGCTCTGGTCCAGATTTTTTATAGTTTCCCACTGCAATCCAGTATATTCCTTTTAATTTGTTTGTCTTGGCACAAATTTCTGGCAAGGCAGAGGTCAAGTATTGTAGCAGTTCTTCCAAAGAATATTCTTGCAATTTCAGAAGATCCTCTGAAAAGTCCACAAATTTTTGCCTAAGCACCAGGCTACTAATCAACATATCATTTCTGCAAAGGTTACTAGATTCTACAGCATGATTTACTGTATGCATATCAATTGAGATTTGTGATGATAAGTAATTCGTGGTACTTTCTTTTCCTAAAGGCCTTCCTGGGCCAAGGCTTGCACTATTTACCTTCAAACCTAAACTCAGATTTAGTTGTACATCTTTAATAACTGGAAAGTTTTTGATAAATGATGCCAGTTGTGTGCATTTCTCATTTTTGTGATAGACACTGACTAGGTCTTTGATCCATTTAGAAAACCAACCATTTCTAAATTCTTGACAAATGATACCATGGTAAGAATTACAGAATAAGTTAAATAGATGCCCCAGCCCATAATTCTGCTTTGATCCAATAAGTGATTCAGGTAGTAGTCTTTTAATTTCATTTGTTGCTTTTTCATCCAACGTCTGGTCTGAAATCGGCCCATTTATTTGAGAAATTCTGTTACAATATTGTTGGAGAGACCAAAAATGGGACGCACCAGGCTGAACTTCAGAAGAAAATATGGGCTCTGAAGCTGGCATGTGGTGGTAACTAAATGCATCAAGCTCTGTTTCCGTGTTCTTATGTTCCCAAAGATTACCGAGAAGACTTTTGTTTCTAGAATGAAGAAATGTTGATTTTTTACCTAATAAATCAAACATTCCAGATCTATCAGAAAGTGATTTTGTGGGACTGTCAGAGCACCTTCTCTTGCTTTTAATGTCTTCGTGTTGATTCCAGCCACATCCATCAGGATACCTCCAGCTGACATACTCTTGTTCTATCTCTTTCCCTTGATTTGTATTTTCTTGAGTCATGCCAAGATTCTGAATTGTCCTTGAGAAAGGATTAAATGTTCCTATGGCTTTGTCCTGTCTACTGATTCTTGATACCCTTGTGTCTTCTCCAGCCTGATTATATTTGCTGTCATCATTAGACAATGTCAGAAAGCCATGAACGGATATCCAAGGCTCTCTTTTCTGTTTAAAACGTAAAAAAAAAAAGTGCTTTTATATATTTAACAGGAAAGTTACTCAAATTTAAAGTTCTAGAGGTGGATTTTGTCATTTTATGCATGTTTGTGTTAAATAGCAAAAATCAAATTATGCTGAACAGGATCTGATTCAAAAAGCAAAGCCATGATTCTTCTTTTCCATCATCTTGCATTTAGAACAGTATCCATTTCTTTTCTGTAGCATCACTCAACACCCTTAAATCAGCAACAGCCTTCCAACTGACCCTATGAATCAGGACTGTATGCTAGAATTCCAAATTTTTAAAAATAATTAGGAAAATATTTTGGTAACTATTTACTCCATTTTCATTTGGAATAGGGCACATGAAATCCATTGGCAAGAAACTGATTATGTTTTGTTGTAAGCGAGGATGACTTATATCCAGCATTGTGCAAATACACTTTTGCTTGCACCGTGAGACTTTTTCTTTGTCCTTTCCCACTGTAGCATGCTGAGCTCCATTCCACTCTGGAGATTTTGAAGGCAGGTGGGAAATTGCAAATCATTCCCACCTCTCTTTAATAGATGTGCTGCTAGCAGAAAAACATCTACAATATTGCACATAATATTTCTGCACTATGTTCTAAATCTGTTGTCTTGCTGAACCTTCACTTGTCTTGCTTTCAGGTTCTAATCTCTAGATTAGAACAATGACCTCTCTCAATCCATGGGTATAATTGTGCAGTATTGCTAGTTTGTAATTAGTTATTTCTAACAATAAACTTAGTTCCTATCTGAAAACATTTGAAAGGGATACTGTTGCAGCATCAATGTTAGTATATTATTACCACAATCACAACCACCCAAATCTTTACCATATTAGAAGATTTAATTTTAAGGCTTTTCCCACCGCCATTAATCTTGCTGGAATACAGAATTATAATTATGCTGTGAAATGTTAAGAAATTTAATTAGAGAGCATGCCATAATTTAATATTAGCACTTCTTCAAGCTGACAAGCTATAACTTACCTCATACTTCAACTTGCGTTGAACAGCACCATTATGAAACTTCTCGTTATCCTGAAAAGCAAATTTTCCAATTTTTAAAAAAGTTGCACAAAGGAAGATAACAAGTAGCTAGGTTCACTTGTATATTAGCAATAAAAGGCAATTTTAACTTAAAATGGGCACAATAAAGTAGACTTAAAATATCTAGAATTAGACAGGAGAAAATACACTAGCTACCTAGTAATTGCAATTTCTAATATTTAATAATTTGAATTACAATATGATCTGCCATATACAGATAGTACTTATGACTATTTGTTAAATGATCATTTGAAGTTATGATGGTGGTGGAAAAAATAACTTAGGACTGATCCTCGCACTTACAACCGTCGGAGCATCCCAACAGTCAAGGGATCCAAATTCGAGTGCTTGACAACCAACATGTATTTATGACACTTGCAGTATCCTAAGGTCACATGATTGCTATTTGCAACCTTCCCACGGGGACGCCAAAGTCAATGGGGAAAAAACAGATTTGCTTAACAACCAAATGATTAATTTTAAAGACTGTGTGATTAATTTAACAATCACTCTGATTCAGTTATTGACTACAGCAAAAAAAAAAAAAAAAAAAGAGAGAGAGAAGAAGAAGATTGTAAAATGAAGCATGACTCATTTATCGACTACATTATTTAGAGACATAGGTTCTGCTCCCAACTGTGGTTGTAAGTCAAGGACTAACAGCGTTCACTTATAAAATGCCTAGTAGGTCTCAAAAGTACAAAACAACACATAATTATTCCATTAGATTTATAAGTTAAATATATGACATCATCATTGGAAGTTCCTTTATTGGCCTTAACAGGAAGATGGAAATGTATCCCAAGGCAATTACATATTTCAGTTTACTAGTCCTGACCTTCAGCGTATGAAAAAGAAAACAGAAAAACTCTTGTGTACCAAATGAGGTATGCAGCAGGGGTGAAATGCTACTGGTTCTGACCAGTTCTGGCATCCGGGTAGGGAAAATTTTGATTGGTTTGGAGAACCGGTAGGGAAAATTTTAATTGGCCCCGTCCACCTGCCCTCCCCCTCCTCTCACATCTCCTATATTCTGTTGTTTATTAGCTCAGCTGATTCGTGTGGCAGAGCTAAGCTAAAACAGCAAATAAAATGACACTTTTTGCCACTTTTTTCCTCCCCCCCCCCCACACCAAGCAGGGAAAGGAATACTAGCTTTAATGAGATGTCTGGGCGTTCAGCCAAGAGCTATTATCACCTCATTAAAATGTTGCAAGCTGCAAGCGCCTCTTCCTGTGAAGGCTTTTCAAGTTCTTTATTCTGATTTTCTCCTGGAGCAAAAGAAAGCCCTTTCTTGTGAAGTCTTCCCTGTGTGTTTATTCTGATTTTCCTCAGGACTGGAGCAAAATCATCTGGTGGCAGGCCTTAAGTAACAATCCCACACTTATTTTACTCCATGCATGGCCCACCCACTATTTAATTTACCACTGTCTGTGCCTCTTTCCCAAACTGTATACTTATCTCCCCTCCCTCCCTCCCTCTCTCTCTCTCTTTCTCACACACACACACACACACACACAGGTCCATAGTAAAATTGTCTTCCATGAAACCAGTCCCTGGTGCCAGAAAGTTTGGGGACCTCTGAATTAGACCATGCAGGGTCCCTACAGGAGAGCCTTTTTAAGGATTATGTATTAATAGAAAAGCAACTAACTTAGCTCTGATCCTAAACTGTTGCACATAAAAAACAGAGGAGCTCTGATCAACTATCACAGCCACATTTTGGATCTGAGTGGAGGGCCTGGGAAAGGTGTCAGAATAACAGAATAACACTTAGAAGGGACTTTGGAGAGGACACTATACCATTTCAGAGAAATGGCTGTCCAGTCTTTTCTTAAAAACGTCCGGTGATGAAGCACCCAGAACGTCTGGAGATTCCTCCTTTCAGTGGTCCATGAAAGTACATCTATAGTATGTAGATAATAAAGTCGAAAAAAGGTGAACAACATTTTTACAGAACTATAGATATGTTGAGGCTGGGTGTGACAAGGAATGGTTGGGAGGGGAGGGGCCAGGCGAGGCACCCCTTGATGTGAGTGACATTGAGTTGACCATGCCCACCCGGTCACATGACCACCAAGCCACGCCCACCAAGCCATGCCCACAGAACCGGTAGGGAAAATTTTTAGATTTCACCACTGGTATGCAGGACTGCAAATACACCACACATAGTCCTAAATCAGAAGCATGTGTAAATATATGCCTGCTTTAGCACAATCCGATTTAGAGGAAGATACTTACCCATAAATCTTGGCAATGATATGCTGGGGAGGGCATATTATTCAAAATAACAATTAACTAGTTAGTACATGTTGTGGGTGAATGAAATTGGAAAGATCCAGGAAAATGAGTAATAACTTTCTAAATATTAAAACTGAATGCTGGTCATACATTCAGATTGGCAATAGGGTGGTAAATTCATCCCATTAGCTCTGGCCCCATCTTACAATCATTAGTAAATGAGGCCGCTCCATTGGTACTGCACTCCCAAACTATGCATGCTCCTATTTTCTCACTCATGCAATTTGTGCCCAGTGTCTTAGCAGTATATGTATTGCTAAGTATTGACATTTAGCTATATATTAGCTAATATTATTTATGATCAAGCTTTTCCTGGCTGATATTAGAAGAGGAGGCCTACAGGTCAGTCATTCCTGGATATACCACTTCAATTACTACTGTATGTTCAGTGCAAAACCTAAGAAAGCTGTAAAGAGGCAATCTAGCAATTTCAAACTGTAAAATGCAAGAATCAAGGTTCAATTTTTACATCTCTTTCTCCTGCCAATGCACATAATGGTCTTGGAGCCTCACACTTTTGGGAGAATGTGAGGGTAACTATCATAGCATATATACATATATATGTTTCTTAGATTTTCAGAGATCAGATAGCATAAGTTATATTAAAATAGATTTTCAACACCAAATTGAGAATAGGTAAGTTCCCTATTCAAACACACATACAAACATACAGACACCACACACAAAGTTTAATCTTCAATATACTAAGTAAAAATCAAGAAATGATCTTAATATTTCTAAATTACATGGATTTTGATAATATGAAGCATTACTGTTATTGTCATCAATATTACATTATGTTCATCATCCACCATGACAACATGTTTCATTTATGAGGAGTAATTTTGCTTTCTTACATTATGTTAGAAGACATCAACTCTCTGAAGAAAATGAAGTGATTTTAAACTTTATACCCACAATTGTATTTTCTTACCCTCATGCTTTCTGTAGACTGTAAGTGACTGATATTGTTTTCTCCAGAGCTGTACTGAATATTTTGAAGGCGTCTTTGAACTTCTTCTTCAATAAAGGTATTTATTCTAGAAATGTTAAACATCACAGATTAACAAGAAACAATTCATTAGGAAAGCACCTTTAGAACACTGCTATTCTGGTAATGTAGAGTACAGAATCAAAGAATCATTGCACTATTTATTTTCATAAACCAGATATTGATCTCAATGGCTTTTGGTGTTTAGGGATAGGACATGACGATTGTAGTTTAATAACTAGCAGATTTATAGCATTAATATATTGCTACCTGCTTTCAATAGGCTATAAAACCCATGATGTCTCTAAAACTACAGCAAAAACAGCTTAAGCTTGTAAACAGCTTAAGTTTACAACAATTATTAATAGTATTCAGCAAAAAAAAAAGTAACAGTCAATTCCCCTAGTAGGTTAACGCATACAGTGAGAGCCGTCAATACCAATCCTCTATTCAAAAGGGAATTTACTACTGTATTGTTTTCAACAGCAACAAGACAGCAGCACAGATTCCCACTGTGTGATTTACTCATTTATAATAAAAAGAGACAGCATTATCTTATACTTGATAGAGAGGAGGAAGGGATATATAGTACTTGTGGATCATTTTTATAAAAGAACCTCAAGTGATAGAAAGGTTTAGCTCTTTATTTATTAGGGATATTTCACGTGCCCTTGATTACATGGCAGTAAACCAAGTGTTCTCAAACTGTAGGTTATGAGCCGCTGGGGAGGCTGTATGTAACTATGAAGTTGCAAATTTCTGGGTGACCATAGGGTTGAAAAGTGGGTGGACAGAGATCAATATTATTTGCAGAGCTCTGGCTCTTGAGAAAGGAAGAAAGCAAGGAGAACAAATGGCAACAGGAAAGGGAGATACAGTCTGGTTGCATTTGTCCAGGAGATTTTATTCAGAATAAAAAAAGATGGAGCCAGAGTCACCCAAAACATTAAACCCAAGCAAATAATGCATACAAGTAGGTTGTTTGTCCTGTTATATGAATGTTGCCAAGGAGAAAAATCAGTGCCTGTAGCATTAGGGGGCTACAAGGCACGTATGGTGAGCAGGCAAGCAGAGTCACATTTCCCAAGTGTTGGCAAAAAAAAAAAAAAAAAAAAACATAAACACAAAATCATGATCAGAAAATTGTACAAATCCCCAGGCACAATTTCAAATGTTTCAGCTCAAATCCAGTTCAAAATTTTCTTTGGGAAACATCTTAATTTTTTAAAGCCAATCAGTCATGCCATATTATTGTGTTTATAACCATTCTAGGAATAATATTTTAATAATTGAAACATACTTTAGAAATAAATGTAGTTACAAATCTGTTTAAAGTAGAAAACTGGATATACTTACCTGTCATCAACCAATGGGATAAAAGATTGAGATTTTGAAATGTTAGAAGGAGAACTACTATGAGTCAGCCTCTCTTCTACAGCTCCAGGATATCCCTTTTCAACTGTATTGCCTTCATATATCTTCTGTTTTAACTGCTGTATTTGCAAGTCCAAACTGTCAAGAAAATTCAATACATATTCTTTAAGATTCTTCAACACAGTAGGATTTCTCAAACTTAGATGTGAAATTAGGGGGTTATATAACAGTCCTTACAACAAATAAGATGAGTTGGGTAGGAAAGGTGCCACCAGGCAAAAATAAATTGCTTGTAAAATGCTTATACTGCCTTAAGCGGATTATTTTTTTTGCATTACTTTTAGTGTATTGTTTCAAAGCATACTTAAGTATAAATTGACAGAAACAAGACTACAGCCAATACAAATAGATTAGAATATTACCAAATGAGGACATTTCTTCAATACATAAATATATTAACAAAAAGAGGTATTTAAATTGCTTAAATATCAAATAATTATTTGTCAACAGGAAACTACAATTGGATGTGAATATATTAGTTACACTAACGATTAGTAGCAACTTTCAAAGGAAATATCTTAGCTCGTTAAAGGTAGTTATCTGTGAGACTCAGATCATTAGTAACATCCGTCAAATTTGTTTTATTTTAGAACTTAAATCATGATTTCAATCATTTTACAGGAACTGGCAAAAGTCAAATTACGGTATTTAAATTACAGCAGATGTAATTTAAAATGTTGTTTAAAGTATTTAAATTACTGAGGAATGTAGATGTTTTTAAGTATATCTGAAAGTCTATTGTCAATGAAATCCACCATAAAATTGTATTTTATGTATTGTTAAATTTTAAAAAAACAAGATTATTTGGTTTGGAGGACTAACTTTCAGGATTTTCAATGTTTTTTTCAAATATCGTCTTCGAGAACACCTTCCATGGTTCCTCCAGGGAGGTCTGGAAGCACCACATTCATCACAGTGACTCTCTTGACCAGATCACCTCCTACCTGATTCCAGTTACTCATTTCTTTCTTCTTACTCATCTCATATTTGCAACAGTGCAAAACGAAATAACTTGCACACCTTACTGCATATGACACACACACTCATTTAAAACCTGCATTAAAATATAGTAAGGAATTTTTATTAATACAAAACTTTTTTGAATTTGGCTTTTTCAGTTCCATCAAGCTACCAAAGGATATTCGCAAGAATGTGCTTTCTACAGAAATGATTATATTCATTATTCAGGTATGAATATTCAACCTCAAGGATAAAGATGGGATCACTCATTCTTTTCCGTAGAATAGCCACATTTACATAAATCGTTTTCCACATAAGTCCACATTTCCTCAAAGTAGTCAAAATATGAATAGATTTTGTTCTATAATATTTCAGGGCTTTAGATATTTCCCCAAAAGGATGAAAAAAAACCTCTTCAAAAGAACTTAATGATTTTGTGAACAAAGGAGAAGCCAAGAAACTGAATTAAAAATGTTTGAGGGCAAAACTATATACGATCTTGGAAATATTATTATACTTAACACGTTTGATTTTAAAATATAAATGGGGTGAGGGGATTTTCTTCCTTGGATGCAGTTACATAGGAAGCAATACTGCATTGCTTTATTGACCCAACAACCTCTGGAGAAGTAAGACAATTACAATAAAATCAGGATAGTTCCATTGATATTGCAGCACTAAAACTATTTTCAATGAAACTACAGGGAATGTGAATATGTGCTTGTATGTAATACATTCAGGGCAAAATTGATCCTTCTTACTTTTCTCGGTCTTGTTCCAGGGCTTTTTGCTGGGCCTCCACTGTTGCTTGCAAGCCTGTCTGTTCCCTACAACTGTTGTTCAAAGTTGCAAGTTTCTGCTTCTGCTCCTCAATTTCTAGGGTAGAATGACGCTGTAAAGCAGAGTGCCGCCTTTCCAACTTAGCAACTGCTTGTTCCAGTGCCTCCCGCTGCTGTTTTTGCCTTGATTCGAGAATTTCTTTCTCTTTTTTCCAAACCTTTTCTTCTTGACGAGCTACGTTGGCCGTGAATTCAAATGTTTCTTGAAGCTGCTGCAGCTCACTGGCACTAGCTCTGTATTGGGCAAGCTGTTCTTCTTTTTCTTCCATTTCTTTTTCAACCTCATAAAGTGTATTGTCCAAGCTTTGCAAGCCTCTGTCTAAAACTTCAGAAGCTCTTTGTTTTTCTTCTAGCAAAGCCGGTAAATGATTATTAATGTGATACAGAAGTTGTCGTTCCTTATGGTGCAACCTATATTCACACAATCTTATTTTGTTACATTCTTCCACAGCTAATGCAGTATCTGGTGTGTTTTTGTCAAAATTTAAATGCTCTGTGTGTACCTGTTTTAAATGATCCAGATTTTCTTGTTCTTCGATCATCTGTTTTTCTAGATGATTTCTTTCTTGAACCAAGTCTCTCTCCAAGCTAGTCAATTGTTCTAGCTGTTTTCTCTTAAAATCCATGAAGTTACACTGTACCTTTTCTAACTCTTCACAATCCTCCTCTGCTTCAGATCTGGCTTCTTTGACTCGCAAGAGAGATTCTCTGATGTCTTCCAGGTTCTTCTTCTCTTCTTCAACTCGTTGCAGATCCCCTCTTTTTAGCAGCTGTATCATGATTTGTTTGTCTCTAAGCTGTTCTTCTAGATTTGCCACCAACAATGCCTGTTCTCTTTCCTGAGCTTCCAATCTCTTTTTCTCCACTTCTAATTTTAAACACTGTTCTTCTTTTTCCTTTTTAAGCTTTTCCAGTTCGTGAAAAATCTGCATTTTCTCCACTTTTTCATTTTGATTAAGCTCTTGTAATCGCTGAAGTTCTTCTTTAACGCTACCAAAAATTTCTTCTTCTTGTTTCTTTTTCTGAAGCTCTATTTCTTGCTGTTCCCGTAATCTCTCCTCTTCAAATTTTTCCTTTTCTGCCAATAAATCTTTCATCCTGTTTTCTATGTGAAAGCTTCTCTTCTTAAGATTCTCCTCTTGTTTTCGGATTTCCAGCTGAACTATTTCAGTTTCTTTACGTTGTGATTCTACTTCTTGTTGCATTCTTTCTAATTCAGCCTTGTTAGTTTTTTGTTTCTCCTCCATTTCTTCTATGAGTTTCCTAAAATGTTTTAATGAAAGAGATTTTATTTATCTAAAGATATACCTAAAAATATAACATTGACATATTTGAAGAATTACAATGGAGAATTATATTTCTCAATGGAATTATTGAGAAACAACCCTTGATGAACAATATATATAAACAACTATATATTTCTTTGACTCTAGATAAGGTGGCACTTCCAGGGACTGAGCTAGTACACAATTTGGGGGGGGGGGGGCTCTTGGACTTATGGCTCCTGCTTGAGGAGCAGGTAGTAGCTGAGAATAAGGGGGGGGGGCTTTGCACAGATTCATCCAGTGCACCAACTGCATCCTTTACTGGACTGGGAGGCCTTGCTCATAGTCATTCATACCTTGGTCACCTCCCATTTGGATTTCTGCAGTGCATTTGGGGCTGCCCTTGAAGATCACCCGGAAACTATAACTGGTCTAAAATGCAGCAGCATGTACAATGATGGGTGCTCTTAGGTTTGTCCATGTAACACCTATGTGGTGAGAGCTGCACCAGCTTCCAGTTTCTTTTGGGATGCAATTCAAGATGCTGGTCATCATCTTTAAAGCTCTATAAACATGATGGCGAACCTATGGCACGCGTGCCACAGGTGGCACACGGAGCCATATCTGAGGGCACGCGAGGTGTTGCCCTATGTCAGCTCCAGCGTGGATGTGCGCGCTGGCCAGCTGATTTTCGGCATTCTGGAGGGCGGGGGGGAGGCCGTTTTCACCCTCCCCAGGCTTCAGGAAAGCTTCCAGAGCCTGTGGATGGTGAAAAACGGACCCAACGGGCCTACTGGAAGTCCAGAGGCTTCAGTGAGGTCTGTGCACATGCGCAGGGGGGGGCAGCACGGCGGGGTTGTGCATGCATGCACGGGGGGAGGGCATTACATTATGGGTGTGGGTATGCGCATGCGCTATTGCGTGCGCGCGCGCCCTTTTGGCACCCAAGCAAAAAAAGGTTCGCCATCACTGCTCTATATGCTACAGGGCTATGTTATCTGCAGGACAGTCTTTCCCCAGGGATATCTACCTGTCCTACCAAGTCAGATAGGACAGGCACCTCCTAGTACAGGGGTCCCCAAACTTGGCAACTTTAAGACTTGTGGACTTCAACTCCCAGAATTCTCCAGCCAGCTATGTTTGAAGACCTCTGTCCTAGTACTACAGACATCTTATGGGAGGTAGGAAGCGTGCCTTTCTCATGGCAGCCCCTGCATTCGTCCCCCTGAAGTTTGGCAGGTCTTTACCACCCTAGCCTTCCATAAAGCTCTGAAGAGCTGGGATAAGGTGACTTCATATTGGAAGCTTGACTTGGTTTTTGTTTTTAATGTGATTGATTTTTAGTTTAATATGTTTTTATATTGTTTTAATTTTTGATTGGGAGCCACCCAGATTTGTTATAAGATGGATGGCTATATAAATGTTTAAAATAAATAAGTTACATATAACATTCTACATATAAATATAGAAAATAGCATAATGCTTATGACATATTTTAAAACCTTTATTATGAATGTTCAGGAAAATATGCATAGGGCAATGTTTTGTTTTATCAGCAGAAGCATTCCTATGTAGAATTTAATTCAGAATGCTTTCAATATTCTCTATACTGCCTTCTCTTTCCATGATTTTAATCCAAATAAAGTCTCCCTCAAATAGAGTTCATGTTCTGGTGATTTTACAAATATCCCTGGGTTGTTTTTTTTTTTTTTTTTTTCAATAAAATTACAATGATTTGCCAATGTGTTCGTCCACAACCTTCTTTTTTCAACTTTCCAGTTTAGCCTAGAATACTGTTTTTGTTTTTGTTGTTGTTGTGTACACCAAATTTTTGGACTACATAGAAAGCACACCCTTGTTGTTGTTTTTTTAAATAATCCCTGGGAAAAAAGTGTGTGAGACTTGTGGGAGACTTTTGCACGATCAGTGATATTTGAAAGAGAGATGAACATCTGCAAAGTTAACAGGTACAGTGTATGCATGTGTAAAAGGAGTGGGCTTGGATCACACTTCCATGGCTGCCACTGCAGATTTTGATCCCATTCCATGACTGAATAAATCATAAGCTCATGTGTTTTTAAATAAATATCAAATATATTAATACCCTGTTTCCCCCAAAATAAGACATCCCCTGATAATAAGCCCAATTGGGCTTTTGAGTGCATGGCAATAAGGCCAAGCGCTTATTTCAGGGTTCAAAAAAATATAAGACAGGGTCGTATTTTTGGGAAAACACGGGTATATTGGGATACAAAATTATGGGAATGAAAGTTACATATCCCTGAAGCAATATTTTCTGTATATTTAGTCTCTATCATGTAATTATGTTCTCATAATTGATTTTTTACTGCGATCATAGAAGTAACATTGTCCTAATGGAATTTGTTGTCTTTGTTCTTCATAAAAGATAGTTAAAATTTTCTTGTGCTCAAAGAGCAAAATATCAAATGTATTACAACTCAACTAAATAAAAATAAAATGGTGGAAGGAAGTCCAGAAAAGTAATAGAATTACAGACTTTGCAAAAATCAGGCAATGCTAATATTGTCAAAGCCTTCTCACAGCAATTATAATCAAACAAAATTTAGCGACCCTTCTGAAGATTTCTATAAACTGTCTGTTACCAAAATTAAAATAGTGTACTCATTGGACCAAACATAACATGAGGTTAAAGGGTGACCAAATAAATCAAAAGTTTATGTTTGAAAAAAAGGACAGTCCAATAATATATGCAAAATGGTCCAAATTGTTCCATCTGGACAAGCGTCCAGGTAATCTTGTGTATTAGACTTCATCTCTAAACCACTGATGATAAGACGTTAAGTGGCTATAGAAATCTGTTCCTATGATTAGTACAAAGCTCAAATAAAATCAAATTGAATTACAACATAAATGCCATTAGACCTCTCTAAAAGAAAACTGATAGAAAGTTAATAATACAGAGTGAAATCTGCTTATTTTCAATCCCTAAGCTTTATCATTAAAATATTCTAGCAAAATCAAAAACACTCTTATCACTTATCAACAACATAAATTTACAAAGAAATATTAACATAAGTTACCTTTTACTTTCTAATTTTTCTAGTTCTTCTCTTTGTTGTCTCTCAAATTCTAATCTGTTGTTTCAAAAAGGAAAGCTACATTAATTTTTTGTAAGGGAATTTTGATGAATTATTAGAACTGCATGTCTATAATTTAATATGTTCAACAAAATGAGTTTTATGTACAATCTAATTTGTTAGAGAAATGTTAAACATGAGAGAAGAATGATCAGCATTGGTTCTACATGTTAGATCCATGCAAGTAAAGCACTTAATATAAAGAATTTAATTTTTTTCTACCTTAAAAAGACTGGTCCTTTTATAGGGAAAAGACTGCCAGAAGATGTGGAGAGAAATAAAGTACAGTAATCAATTAAGCAAAAAGAAAAACAGCAGTAACACCTATAGAACAGAAATGTTTCATGGATAGATAAAAAGAAAATGTGAAGGGCATTATTAATAAAATACCAGCTATTATATTTGGAAACCCATTGCAAAAGATTCAGATTTCCCAACTTTCAGGTGCAATTTTCCAGGGGAATTTGCAAACAACAAACAGATTAAGATACAATTTATATATTATTGGAAATTTAGTACACAGAGGATGGATTTTCTCTGTAAATCAGGAACAGATACATGCAACTAATACTTCTTCTACTTTCAGTGTAATTGTGTTATACACTTTATTAGATCTCAACTCAGTTGGAACTTCAATAGAATTGTGAATCAAAGATGAAGAAAAAATTTACATGCACATAAAAAGATGGGAAAAGAATTTATATTTAAAAACTATCTTTATAGATACGCAATCACTTTATTACACTTTAGATTATATTATTCATATCATAGTTCACTTGTTGAAAATATGAATATTTAAAAGTAAAAATATACTTCATTCAGAAATAAATATATAATTGCTAGCTGAATATTTTAAAAAATGCTTAATTTTTACTTCTAATATCCTCAAACTCCTGAGAGTCTTCCATTTTTAATGTGTTGAGTCTTGAGTGCCTACAGAGTATATCCAGAGAGAAAGATATCATCTATGGCCCATGTTCCTTGGAGGAACAAAATACCAAAGAAGCTAATATATTCCGGAAAAGAGGCATCTGTGTTCTTCACTTTCCAGCCAGGTATGTGCCAAGAAAGAATGGAGATTGAGCTATCATCATAGGAGGGTTGGTGTCCAATACCTCCATTGATGATCTGATTAGCCTCATATGGTCTTCAATTTCAGCAGATGAGGGTGTTTCAAAAGATTGCTTTCCAGGAACAGAGACCCAGGAGAGACATGAGCTCACAGAGGAACTGGCTGTGTTGATGCACAGTTTGATGCAATGGTCACTACAAAATGTAATATCTCTGTGAGGTATGGGGCTATGTGCAAGTATGGCCCTTGCCCATTTGTTTCAACTTAAACTACAAAATATGTTAATCCTCAGGGTCACCTGAGTAGTGCTCCTGGTTCCTGTAGTCTGCAATTTTTCTCTGGAAATCCATTCCACTCCATTCCATTCAAAGGGTGTTCATCCCAAATTGTATAGCTAAAAGTCTTTTCAATGACCCTGAGGACACAGATAATCTCCAAGTGTTTCAACGACCCTCTAAAAGGATGCAAATGACCAGCTGTCTGCAAGGAATATAAATCCTTCCATTCCCCACTATCCTGTCAGAGCTGAAGAAGCTTCTTGGATGAGAAGCAAAACGTCTTCAAAGAAAAAAACAAAGAAGTCCAGTTGCCTCCTGAAAAAGCAGCTTTGGGACTTTCTTTCAATTCCACTCCCAATTTTTTTAGCAGATTCCTCTGAATAGATGTTACCAGACTAATAGAGCACGTTACCAGACTGTTATTCACATTTTCCAGGCCTCACCATCTAGAGTTTCATAAATTACTTCTAGCCTCCTTCATGAGATGCAAACTTTGGTTTGACACAGGTTGTTATAAAGCAAAAAATGTCCTCCTTATTGCAGTGCTTACTTTTCTGACGGACAACTCATTAAGTTCCTTTTGATCACTCAGAGAGCATAAGAAATTTGATAAAGCACTTAAGAAAGAACAAGCAGTAAGGAGGGATAAGGGGAGACTACTGGGACCACCAAATGAGAAGATTTTGGAAAAAGAGCTGGTTAAAATCTTATGGGACTTTAAGATCCAAACAGACATGCACTAAGAGCAGAGGTGGCGCAGTGGTTAGAGTGCAGCACTGCAGGCTACTTCAGCTGACTGCTAGCTGCAGTTCGGCGGTTCAAATCTCACCGGCTCAAGGTTGACTCAGCCTTCCATCCTTCTGAGGTGGGTAAAATGAGGACCCAGATTGTTGGGGGCAATATGCTAACTCTGTAAACTGCTTAGAGAGGGCTGTAAAGCACTATGAAGCGGTATATAAGTCTAACTGCTATTGCTACCGTATTGCTATTGTTCACAGCCTGCTGGATATAACATTTGTCAAAAAGAAAGACTGCTTCATTGATATTGCTATACTGGGTGATGCTAGGATTGAGGAAAAACAAGTGGAAAAAATTAAAAAATATTGGGACTTGCAGATCAAAGTAAAACATTTACAGAAAAAGAAATCCATTGTTATACCAATTATGATTGGAGCCCTTGAAACAACACTTAAAGGATTTCCTCCATAACTGGAATTACCAAATTTATCGGACCTGAACATCCTAATTTTGCAACAAACAAAACAAAACAAAACAAAACAAAACAAAAAAACACCCAACCCTCATCCTACTTAGAATTGCTTATATTCTTAGATGCTACCTTAATAAATCTTAGGTTCTTGATGAAGCATTATTAAGTTTCCACCAGTCTTTGAGTATAAATCTAACTGTAGGTTACCACACATAACAACAACACAGGACTTTATCTTCTACACTATGGAATAGATACAGATAACATTAATTTTCAGGAGGAAAGTTGTGGAACGATGGAACAAGATTCTGAATACATGTCTAATAAGTCTCATTTGCTGAATCTGAAATACTTTCTATCAGCCGATTCTTCTTCTTCTAAAGAAAGTTCTTCCTGTCATGACACCCACAGGACATGAATGAATGGCAATCATCTCTGTAACAGCCCCCCCCCCCTTATGGAATATTCCCCTCTTCTAGAACTTTGTGCAACTTCCAATTTGCTACAGTTGCACAAACAGGTTAAAGCTGTTTTATGTCAATGTGCTTCCAATTCCATCTGATTGACTGTGTGCATGCATCTGGGGTTTTATCTTTGCTTGCTATGGTTCTTTTTGGTAATTACATTTACTTATCCATTATTACGCTTTTGGTTTTTTTCTTTTTCTTTTTTTAATGTTGTACTCCCCCGCCACTCGAAGCCTTTGGAATTGGGACAGGTTATAAATATTGTAAAATAAATAAAGATTTGCCACACTTTAAAATGTTACTTGATTTCTTGGCAATAATTGTTTCTGCACCTTAACTTATGTTTCAGTTGAAAATCAAATATTAGAAATAATCCAATTTTTCAATGTCTCTGGCAACAAAAATAAGCCTTGCAGGAAAAAGGTCCAGGGAAAACTCCAATTTTTTCCCCACACAAGATTTTCCAGATTTTTATTGGGCCATCACTCTCAGAAACATATAGCTGATTAATGCCTGTTAATGATTGCAGCTACGTAAGGGTCAGAGAAAAGAGGATTTCAAGTGCAAACAATGAGAGACAAACTATGGCCAGGCCTGGCTGATTGTGTGTTTCCCAGAAATCATCTGTGGCCACTCTTGAAGAAAGAATGCTGAAGTAGACAGACTTTGGTCTGACACTGAGGGGCCATTTTTCTTGGGAGCAAATTACCTGTCATATTAAATGATTGCATTTAATATGTCTTTTGCTGCGGTGGTGGTTTAATTAAATAGCAAATCTACTCTCAAGCAAACTGCAACTCTGGGAAACGTAAGTGAACTTCAAGAACTTATATGTCTGCCTCCACCTTCTGCCCACCAAAGGTGGCAAAAATACAGAGAGTGAATATAGAACATTTTTTACAAGCTAAAAGAATAAGCAACTTGGGGGCTAGAGAGCAAAATTTGACATTTTATTGAATGCCTTATTCCCCACTACCACCATTTGAAGTGACAGATATATCTGCTCTGCACAGCGGAGATCGAAAACACATTAAGCAGAAGTAAATTACAGACATAGCTGCATTAAGTTAAAAGTAGACTGTATTAGGTTAAAAGAAGTAGAATGAAATACTAACTAGATTACTGAGATACAAGCAGTAGCTCTGAAAAAGAACCCTACCTATGAAAGTGCAAATAGTTAAGAGTTGTAAGCTATTTTTTTTCACCCAGAAGAGGGAAGAGATATTTCCGGTCACCTGACCTGTGCAAGAAACAAGTATTATCAGGAGAAATTGTTCTAACCATCTATGTAGTGGTCTAAAGTTCATACATGAAACAAGGGAATTCTTTTAACGATTGGCAATTGCTGTTTTGCAGTTATACTTCAACCTGGATCACAGTAAATGTTGCACAGCTTTACACTTTAATATAGTTACATACAATTACAATTAATACAATCAACTGCACAGATTTTTAAAAATATTATCATTTTAAATAAATCCCATATATTTATGTATTCCTTTATAATCATATTTTAAAAATCCCGCATTTTCCTTTTCCTTTTAGATTTTACATCTTCAAACTTTTGGGGCCACTTCTTAATATAAGATTATTATTCAAAATATTTTTGTTGGGGGATACCTACAACATCCTAAAAACAAAGATTAAATTTATTTATAATTTGGAGTAAAATGATAGTAGACTGTTAGTACTCACTGTAGTAAAGACAGTTCTGCTGTTAGAATATTTATCAAGCAGATTTTTTTCTACCTGATTTCACATTTCTCCATTTTCTCTTAACAATATTAATACATATTATTTGCATACTTGCAGGATAATTAAAAATCATTATATGTTCAAATATAAATACAATATATTGGTATCAGCCATAAAAAAGTATTTGAGAAAAAACCTACCCTGGATTATACAGCATAACTGTTGAAAGGTTTTCACAAGATTTTGAAAGATCTGACATGGACAAACTGAAGGAAGAAAGCAATCCACTCTGTTGAAGACAACAGAAAAGTTAATGGTTATTTGACTAACTGATCAATTATATGCTATCAAGTTGGTTTTGACTCCTTGTAACTACATAGATGATTTCCTCCACGACAATAATTTTTGCGTAAGAAAATTTTGGGTGGGCAGCATAAACATTGTACTTTAATCTCATTCAAATTATTGCACCAAGATCAATCAGGTACTTAGTTTAGAAGTAATGGAAGCTTGCTATGTATTCAATAACCTCACCTTTCTTTTCTCCCTCAGTTTGGCTGCTTCCTTGGGATGATTGAATCGAAACATATTTGTCCGCCCAAGTAATATTACAGCACCTGGCAAGAAAATCATTGAAGCCATAAGCAAACCAAAGGCACAGATATTTCTTCAATTCAGACTAAAACACAATTCGTTTACTCCATCATGGAATGAAAAATACATTTTTTAGAAAATGAGCTGTAGACTGCCACTTTTAAAAATGAAATGTATGATGTTTGTATTCTAAGCTGGGTAAAATTGCTTACTCAGATGTTTTAAGAGCAAGAGAAAACCATTTATTGGCAATAAACTTTTCTCCCAATTTAAAAGAAATCCTCCAGGCTTTTTGAAATGATTCAAGTGGAATAGAGTGTATTTTAGTCATCATAACCATATGTTTTTTAATATTTATTTTTCAACAAACACAAAGAAACATGAATATATTTGAAAAGAAAAAATGTGTGGAAGCTCTTAAAAACTCACACAGAGAGCATTGTTTTTGTACCAGATTATTTGAATAAATTGTACTATATAATAGCAACCATATCAGTTGCTGCATTAACTGATCACCTGCAGTAAAAGTTTGGCAAGACAAAATTTCTCGCAGAGCAATCCATGATATTCTGCCTCAGAAATAGTATTTCCACCCATATTTTAATAATTACATGCAATGACATAATCATAAAAGTTGAAAGGGTCTTATGAATCACCAAGACCACCCTCCCAATCTAGTGCAGGTACCTGCCTCAAGAAAGTGTAGCAAGTCTTACGTGCCTAGAGATTTATGTGCCTATTTTCATAAGTATATCAAGCTTAACACATAATTACCCACTTGACAAAAGAGGATGAGTAGAACCAATGATGAATGAATGAATGAATGAATGAATGAATGAATGAATGAATAATTTATTTTTTTATTCCAGACTGAATATGGCAGGGAGGTGACTGAACATCTAAAATCCTGTGAAGTTTACCAGAGGGTGGAGAATGGCAGGAATAATCGCATTTTATAATCCTTCCCTATCATGGAAGCTCTATAACAGAGATTGGCAGATATAGTCAACATAAGACACATTTCCAACTAGATCCCTCAGGGCAACTACTTTGTATCAACTCTTATGGCCTTCACCGCTAAGTAAACTAAGGCAGCAGTTCTAAACTGAATTTTACTAAGACTGTAAATCAAATATTAATTCATCTTTTTGCCAGAATGGGTTGAACAATGGAGATCCTGACAGATGCAGCAACTTACTTTCCTGTCAGAGATCATGTGGAAGTTATGAGCTACTTACAACATGGAACATCTCATATCCGTTCCATGTTATCATCAAACAAATAGATTAATGGGAAAGTTGAATGAAACTTGGGGTCCATGTTTGAAAAATGTATAGGAGTACATTTCAACAAATTGGAACTTGATATTGCCACAGCTTATTTCCATGCAGGGCTGTGGTACAGCCTTGTCTTGGATTTCCTCTTGTGTACAGGAAGGATGAATTACGGCAGAGATTTTATTCAGATACGTATATGCTTTATAAGTATTTTGACCATGATCAGAATGCTTTCTACTACTATACTATTATGTCTACTCTCTCACAACCAGGAGACAGTAGATGAAGTGTCAGAATAAATTGAACATCATCAGTGATCAAGAAGAACAAATACAACCAAACATGAGCACAGATTCAGGTCTCCACTATGGCAATCAGAGTGGCAAAACATTAATACTTTGCATTTATTGCTTCCATAGATTGCCATCCATTCACCCCTATTTAGAGCAATCCAAACTATTCTGGGTAGGAAGATGGGTTTTTAGGGTGCTGTGATGATTTTTCCAGACATTGGGGGGGGGGGGGAGAACATGCATATACAAATTGCTGGGCAAGTTTAAAAGGGGTGACAGGCACACCGTCTTGCAAAATTATTTGGAAAAAAAATAAAATAAAAAAATGAACAGGATCTTCTGTAACATCAGCACCATGGATTAGATATTTGTCCTATCTGATTGGTGAACACTGACAAAGGTAACTTCATCTTGATGAAGTGCTTGTGGCTAAATGCATCCTTGAGTGATGAGATCATGCTACCTGACTTGAAGAAAGTGGCAGTGCATCCTTTTTTCAACTTGCCATTGCTTGACTCAGCTATTAGCCTTTTCCCAACCTTCTCTTTCTGGGAAATGTTCTTAAAAAGGCAGCAGATCTGTAGTTACACGGTGCTTTCCATGAAGCAGAATATCTAAACCCTTGTCACTTAGTTTCAGGCCAAGGAATGAGACAACATTGATTGCTCTTGCGGTGACCTGTGGTAGGACAGGGGACGGAAGGAGCATGACCTTCCTGGTCCTGCTGGATCTCTCAGTTACCTTCAGTAATGAGCATGGCTCCCTTGTGAAGTCAGAGTTGGGAGTATGTTTTGCAGTAATCATTTCTGATGGGAAGTTTCATTTGAGGGTGATGTATAGAAGAGAGATCAAATCTTGGAGACCTCCACTATGGGGTGTCATGGGGCTTGACCCCTTTTCAGTCTCATTTCATTTCCATATGAGGTCAAAGGAGGGGAATAACTCCTCTTGGAATCACAGCTTATTGTAAGGGGAGGTGGAGGCCATGGCCAGGAAGGCCTATATGCATAGCTCTATATTGTGTATAAGTTGTGTTCATTCTCGGACCTTATAGCTTTGCAAACCATCACTAATTCCTCTATTCCTTCACATTTGCTCTATATAGGGCTGCCCTTGCAAATCATATGGAAGCTACAGAATGCAGCAGCCCTAAGGAATATCACCATTAAGAATCCCAAGGTGAGCCTATCCTCTGCACCATCTGATTTTTTAATAATGCTGGTGCTATCTTTGCTGCTGTTTTCTAAGACAGTCAAGGCCTGGCTTTTTTGGAGGCTATTTGGGGATGGATGACTACTGTCTTGTTCCTGAAGAAATAGCAATTGTTGTGAATTATGACACGTATGACTGTATAGTGGCTTATGATAATAATTTTGTTTTTGTGTCATTATTACTTTTGCTTTCAGCTCAACTGTATTTTAATGCTAGACTTATAATGAATGAAGGAAGTTGCATAGAGTGATTTTATAAGCTTTAGCAAATGAATAAATAAATCTGAATTTATATCTTGAATCTGATCTGTCTAACCCATACCATACCATTGTTCCAAGTGAGTTAGCTTTCTGTGTTCTGCTCTAATTTACTCAAATTGAGATTAGCTCAAACATTTCTTCTTGACTTGGAGAGATAAAAAATTATCTGGAGATTCAAATTAAAAACCTAGATTCCATTCTATATATATTATGAACCATTGCATCTATTGAAAAGACTGACAATTAAATAGTTCAGCAGGGCAAGAGAAGCTGGAAGAATTAATTTTCAAGATGAAAACAGAATATGGTTTACAAATGAGGAGGCATAAGATTTTCTGTGCAGTATCACCTAAGTGATCTTGAATATAGCCAGGTGATTACATTCTGTTTGGTAAATTCTATCAATTTTCTTGTTCCAGCATAGTTCTGTCAATAGAGTTTATAGATAGAAATCAGTATCAAATAAATCACTTAGGTGATACTGCACAGAAAATTTTATGCCTCCTCATTTGTAAACCGTATTCTGTTTTCATCTTGAAAATTAATTCTTCCAGCTTCTCTTGCCCTGCTGAACTATTTGTCAATCTTTTCAATAGATGTGATGGTTCATAATATATATAGAATGGAATCTAAGTTTTTAATTTGAATCTCCAGATAATTTTTTATCTCTCCAAGTCAAGAAGAAATGTTTGAGCTATTCTCAATTTGAGTAAATTAGAGCAGAACATAGAAAGTTAACTCACTTGGAACAATGGTATGGTATGGGTTAGACCAGAGGTGGGTTCTAAATTTTTTTACTACCGGTTCTGTGGGTGTGGCTAGGTGGGGGGCATGTGACTGAGTGGGCGTGGCCAACATGACATCACTCACGCAGTCACACCAAGCCACGCCCACCAAAATGGTGGTGAAAATTTTGGGGACTTTTTGACACTTTTTTTTTTGACACTCCGGCCCCATATCCAGGTCGGGACGCCGTGTGGTGGTGGTGGTCGTCTCGGCTTTCCCTCCATTGCCCTTCCTGGCTGAAAAGCGCCCTTCTCGCCTCTGACGGGCCTTCCCTACGGTTGTAGCCGGAGTACCCCACTCTTGCTGGCGTGCTGAGCCGGGCTGGCCGGGTCCCGTCCGCAAAATGAGCGTGCAGGAGAAAGGCTTCCCTCTGGACCGGCTTCACCGAGGACGCGCCAGGCCCCCGGTCAAGAGGGTGACCCTGTTTCTGCGGCCCGCCGGCCATGGCTTTTCGGCCAGGAAAGGCAACGGAGGGAAGCCTGCAGCTGCCGGTCTTTTTTGGCGCGAGACGCCTGCAGCTGCTGCTCTTTGCTGGCGCGAGAATCCTCCAGCCGCCGGTGTTTTTCTGCACGAGAAACCTGCAGCCGCCGCTCTTTGCTGGTGCGAAGGGCCTGCAGCAGCTTCCTCTTTGCTGGCCAGAACCAAGCCGGCAGCGGCAGCTGGAGGCTTTTCACACCGGCAAAGAGTGGCGGCTGCAGGTTTCTCATGCAGAAAAACACTGGCGGCTGCAGGCTTCTTACGCCAGCAAAGACCAGCGGCTTCTCACGCAGCAAAGACCGGCGGCTGCAGGCTTCTTGCACTGGCAAAGAGGTGGCAGCTGCAGGCTTCTCGGTTGGGGGGGACATGGCGAGGCTCAGCCACCTTTCGGGCCCGGCTCTGGGCTGCCACCTGCTCAACCTCCACTCCGCTTCGGGTCCCGCATCCAGCCACAAGAGGAGATGCCGCTTCCAGGCCAGCCTGGCTGGCGGATGGGCGAGCGGGTGGCCCTCAGGGGAGGAATTTTCTCTCAGGCCTCCCATCCGGAAGGCCCTGCGGAACCACTGGTGCTTGCTGCTGCTTCTAGCTCGGGGAGAGGCAGCTCGGCCGAGCCGCCAGGCTCTCTCTCCTTCCTTGGGTGGATCTGGCGGGAGGAGCAGGCTTCCTTGCCGGGCTTGAGGAGGGGAGGAGGTGGAGCTGTTGCCCGAGGGCGAGAGCAACCCCTGGCTGCCTCTGGGTTAGGGTGGAGAGCCGCCTTGAGAGCATCCTTCTCCGGGCAGGGGCAAAGAAGAGCCGCCACCCTCCTCCTCCTGTGGCTCCTGCCCAGCGCTCTCTCTTCTCTCTCCCCTTTGCCTCCCCACACTTGTTTACCCGTCCCAGAGAGCTCGGGCTACGCCTCCCTCCGACCCGGCTGCCTTCCTCGCCAGCGTTGCTCCTGAGCAAACTCTTCCATCCTCGGCTGTTGCGAAGAAGCTTCGTTCTCTTTGAGAGCCGCTTTGCACATTGTTTGCAAAGCAGCTCTCAAAGAGAATGAAGCGGGCGTGGTGCACCCAGAGCTGCCCCTTCTTCGCAACAGCCGAGGACCTCTTCTGCTTGGAGCTCCAAGCTGCGGGGAGGGGGGACAGCTGCAATGCCGGCAGCTTCGGGGGCTCCTTCCTTCAGTGGTTCATTTTCTTACCTCTAGGCAGCTATGCCGACTTTGTCATTAAAGGCTGCTCCGCGCCTTTTGATCTTTCTCGGGCGCAGAGAAAAGCGACCCTGTGAAGGGACTGAGCCTGCTGCTGAACTTGGAAGCCGAGAGGCTTCTTTTCCACCCAGCCGCTGGTCAGCTGCCTCCTTCCCTGGGCCTCCGCTCGCTCCCACCCACTGCCTCACTGAGAGAGAATCCAGATTTTAAGGCATTTGGCAACTTTAAGGCATTTGGAAAGAAGGGTCTTGGATCCAAGTGAAAAGTTGCCAAATGCCAAAAAAGTGTTTTCCTCTCCCGCTTTCCCGATGCACATCAGAGAGCTGCGCGCCCTCCACCTCCTCCTTCTCAGCTCCAAGCTGCGGGGAGGGGGGCCTGCCA
>QLTV01000974.1:10936133-10947295 GCA_003457575.1 Thermophis baileyi
CGGAAAAAAAAAAAAAAGATGGCGGCGCCCACGGACCGGCACCGACCGAACCGGATCCGTGATGTCATCATGACATCACCAGCGGGTCGCTACCGGTTCGGGCGAACCGGCCGAACCAGGAGGAACCCACCTCTGGGTTAGACAGATCAGATTCAAGATATAAATTCAGATTTATTTATTCATTTGCTAAAGCTTATATGTGACATGGCTTACACATTTCTTCAAATACTTGAACTTCAGCTTGCCTTTAATTTCATGTAAATATTCCAATCCACTATAGAATTAAAAATTTAATAAAGTTGGTAGGACTCTACTGCATCGATTCTTAGAGAAGGAGGATCTAGTGCTCTCTTTTCATTCAAAACTATACTAACAATTCCTACTAAACCTTATCCCAGACTAATATTAAAGATTTACTGTTCATATAACTTCATACTGTAAAGCTATTTCAATACTCTCACTGTAATTTACGTGATGCATTGGGTTGTTCCCCCCCCCCCCAATTCGTATACTCCTTTTGCAACTACTAGGTTTGAAGTTACAATTCCAGCAGCTATGCCATAAAATAGTTTCTTTTGACTGTTAGGTAGATACTTGTTACTTAACATTCTTCTTGTTCTGAAAGTTAAATTTTGTATTTTCTTTTTACTCACTCAATCAACTGTTTCAAATCAATGGGAAAAGTAATTCTATGTGGCACATTTATATTACAATATTATAAAAAATCACATTTTACCAAGCATATACAGAATGTAATATTTTGCAACTAATAACTTTAAATATTTAGAAAACTTTTGTAGGATTTATTTCTACAAACAAATTTTGTAGAAATACAATTTTAGAGTAAAATTAATTTACTCTAAATTAATTTTAGAGTAATTAAACAGTTCAAAAAAAGGATTTCAGTACTTCCAACTTCATTTAAAGGAAATGTCATTCTGTTCAAAGTCAACTGCACAACCAAAAGGGATTTAGAGTTTAAAAGTATTTCTTAAGGGCAGGTGAGATGTGATACCAATTACATCCATACAATTAATAAAATGGGGTTTTTTTTTTGTTATCTGAATAGTAGTTAAGCAAAGTCTGAAGATTTTTGAGATCTTGGTAATATTAGGGAGGAGGAGGAAGAGGAGGAGGAGTTGCTTAATGCTCATTGCCATGTAACTGATATAAATGTAACTCCACTGTAACTGAAAATATATGCATGATTGCCAACATAGCCAGTTGCTCTGGGTCAGAATAGAAAACTGAGGTGTTTTTTTACTAGATTAGTACTGTAAATTCAAGAAGAAGCAGACTAGATTTTGTTACATATGTGCAACATGCATAATGTCCTACTAATAGTAAGGGCACAATATCATTAATTTATCATACAGTTTGGCCAACATACTGCAAGTACAACCAAAGCCCAAACATATGTTTTTTATTCCAAACACATTTACATTATCCTATGTAATCTAGGTTTCTCATCTAAAGGCCACCTTGTAAGCCAAATAAACCACTTGTCAACTCTCAAAACGACTCTAGCTGAAGCCATATGTTTCTTGCTTCGTATCTTAGTTGCCATACTTATGGGGGGGGGGGAACTTATGGAATGTAGAATGTTTTCCTCCAATGTGCCAGACATAACAATGATAAGGCTCTTGAGAACCAAGGCTAAATCAGCGTCTAGCAATGACAGGATGGAGTGCTGAGAAGTTCATCATCTGCTTGGGCAGCTGACGTGACCTGTGACATGAGGGGGGTGGACAGTATCTATTCTTTAATTATACCAAAAATGTGGGAATTATTCAGTGTTGGTTTCACCTTTGACCATGACGATATGATGTACCCAATAAACCAGATTTTTGAGGAAGCCAAGGCCTCAGAGTCTTGAATTGGTTGGGAGCATTACTCGGAACCATGACACCACTTTCAGCTTCCCACTACTTACGTATATGCGATAAAATAAAAGAAATAGAGTAATGCATGGATAACGAATGTGAATACAAAAGTGAAATATGGCAGACTTTTTTCTGGCTTCGGTTTTCTCATTCATAGCTCCTCTAGTTCTCTTTCATATAAATTACATGTATAGTACTTGCTTCGTTGCATTGATCTTATATTCTGACTCTAAATTCTGTAGGTCAAATTTCATTATTCCTGTATATAGTTTCATGACTTGAATAGTACAACACGTATCTGATTTAAAATGGCTCATTTTTGACAATTTCAAATTTTCCTTGGTTTATGCTTCTCACATTCCATTTTCCAATGATATATCTCCTACTAAAAGATGAATTTTTCTTTCAGTGGTGGTTCCTTTGTTGATAGAATTTATGAGGGCTTTGTTCAGGCCATATTTCTGTCTTCAGATCTGCTTGTTAAAAGTTCAAAGCTTTTCCCCTGTAATTAGAGGAAAGTCTTCCAAATTGTGAGTCTTAACATCTGGCATCACTAATTCATCCAAACATTATAGACATAGGCAGAGTGAAACAAAAATGGTTTGCTATTCCAAGTTTGATTTAGAATTTAAAGTTCTTCTCCTATATATGTTGGTTTGTCTGATGTTTGCAAAGCCCACCTATTCTCCTTCCACCCTGTGGTAGATTACCCAAAGATCTCCTCCTTCCTTTTCGATCTCACTAGAAGGATGACCTAGCTAAGAGTTCCCATTCTTGCAAGCATCACTGTTACACTCAGTGATGCTATTGAACTCTCCCATCACAGCACAATGGTAATTGATGCTCTCTGAGCTTGGTTGTTTTCTTGCAGATGTTTCAATACCCAAACTAGGTAACATCATCAATGCTAGTCATAATTGCCTAGCAATATCGCTTTCAAAATTAATGGTCATCATTACAACTTGAAAAAGAATAGGACAATTTTTTTATCTGAACTTACATTCCTATATATTCTGATAAACAATTTCAGTAAACTCAGTGAAATAAATGCAATCACACTTTAAAGTCAGCAGAAGCTGGAATCTACAGCCACGCCTAAAGTAACAGAGTGCTAACAAGATAAGTAAAATGCAAGCAAGCAAGTCACTAAGGAGTAAACTAGATGGCTGGAAACATTTAGTGCTGGAAACGAAGGTATTTTGATTTAAGTTAAATAACATTTATTAGCTACAAGTTCTTAGACATTATTTGGGGTAAGAGCTCCATTGTGTTTAGGAAAGCGTGATGTCTTTTGATCCACCCTTTATGGAATATTTTAATACACATATAAATAACCTAGTCAGTAAGGATAATCTATTAATCATCCTGACAATAATATCCTAATGGGTTGTGGCTCATTAACTAACAATATAATATAACCAATTAAACAAAAGTAGATTTGCATAAGTCACAAAGAGGGCTTGTAAACCCACTTCTCCCTGGATATTGCTTATTGGCCCTGGTATAGAAACTGTCAATAAATCAATTTATGATTTGATGTATAGTATCTCTATATCTGGTGTAAAAGTACCCTATGGAAAATAAAAACATTCCTTCAATAGCAAATTTCATGCCTTAGTTTTATGCTAAGTGATTGCCTAATGTAGTTAAGGCATAAGGCTAAAATTGGCAGACCATAAGTTCTAGTCCCACCTTAGCATGAAGCCAGCTGGGTGACCTTGGGCCTGTCATTCCCTCTCAGCCCTAGGAAGCAGGAAATGGCAACTCACTTCTGAAACCTTGGCAAGAAAACTGTAGGGACTAATACACACACACACACACACACACACACACACACACACACACACACTGGAAAGGAAATATTGTTTAGTACAAGGTTAACAATTTTGGTTGTAACTTTGAGATTTTTAAAATAGGAAGTAGAATACAAGTTCTTTAAATAAAATTATTTAAATAACTAATTTTTCTGGACACTCTGTGACAAGGTCAATAACTGTCTCTGAATTTCCTTTCCTCTGTTTACTGGCTCTAAACCTGTACAACACTACTTACGGCTCATGTTATTAGCAAGTCTTCTTATTATGCTCATTGCTCAAGTCTTTACTTCATTATCTTTACAATATAGTTCCCTCCAACTCCTTCTTTGTCCAACCATTTCAAATTAATATTATTTTTCAAATGAAAGGGTACAGTTAAGCATGAAGAAGATAATTAAAAATTTCTGACACAGGTATTTAAAGGTCCTAAAATTCTAGACTTAAATATATTTAACAAATAGTTCTAATACACGATTCTTAAAAGCTAATGCTAATATATTATGAAATATGACAGCTGTCATTTGTCTATATTTAAGCTAGTAGCCTTAGTGAATCTGGAATATGTAAATCTTCTTCTCAAACATGAGTTCTCCAAGTGAAACCCATAATGTCATGAAGAAAAATAAAAACACATAAGTCTCAATTTAACATACTTATAGAATTGAAGAACCCTAAATTGCATAGTATTTCTTCTTTTCCTCCTCAGCATGCAGATAGTAAACTTAAATAAAATAGTGTGTGGGTGTTCTATAAAGCCCTGAGATACAAATACACATTACAAATAGATGCATGCTCTGTTAGGGGTTAACACTCAAGCATCTGGAATACCATAATCCAGCTGGCGATATTGATTTTGTCCTTAAATTGGTGAGGAAACTGATGAAAAGCCTTGCATTTCTCAGAGTAACTGAATTCTTTAAAACATACAAAGCTATAGCAGTCTTGTAATCATTTATCTCCTTCCTTCATGTTAATACTCAGAAGCTATGAGAAAGATTTTGTGATGAAATAAGGATGGTAAAGGAAAAATAAAATGGAACAGCTTTTTTCAAGACACTATTGAAAATGAAATTGAGCAAACTGAACATTGCTGCAGGCACAAGTTTAGTGCAAACATTCAGATGAATTAAATGGTCCTTGCATCGTCAAATCCTCAGGGGACTGGCAAGGAATTGAGGTGGCTCCTTTGTTGTTAACATCTGCTGTCCTCTCTTAGCTTTTGTGGTTTTTTATTTTTTTCAGTAGTAATCATTTTTTATATCTTAACTGTTTTATAGACTTATGGTACACGACCCAGAGTCACTTTTTCATAAGATGGGCAGCCCATATAAATCTTGATGAATAAATAATTAAAATAAGTTTCCCTTTCCTGATGTGAGGCTTAATTTTTTTAAGATAAGCAGGAGGTACTTGCATCTATTATATTCCAATGTGTGGCTAGGATGACTTAATTTCTGTTCACTTTGTGGAAAGGTTAGACCTAAGATGCCTTGAAATCACAAACTGTTTTAGTCTCCACTAAAATAAATTTCTACTGCCACCAGTACACACACGTACACACACATTGTCTCACTATATTTATCTGCCTATCTGTCCTCCTCATAGCCTGACAGTTTTCAGATGCATTGGACATGAAAGCATGATGGCTGGTAATGATAGAAAATGCAATCTAAACACATTTGAAAAGCAGCAGAGAAGGCTGGATTGGACAAGTACAGTACATGCATCTCATTAATGTATCATCTGTACAGCTGAACTGCAATAAAATATGTAGAAGAGATCTGAAATGAGAAAAGGCAAAGAAATGTCTAGGATAATACCTTGGTTGAGTTGTGTAGCCTCTGTGATTTGAATTCCATTTATAGAACACTGTGCTCCATCGAGTGGTATTAAATGAACCGTTCCATTGAAGTGTTCAAAAATGCAGTGCTCGCTTTCCAAATCAAGACCATGAAGTACTAAAACACAAAAACAGATTTGTAATAACTATTACAATAGGATTTTTATTTTTCTAATCCTGAAGTTTTAATCTATTAACACTTATCCGATTAATTCCGAGATTTCGTATTTTCTTTGCACTGCCTGTATACAGAGAAAGAATATTTAAAATAAGCAAGATCAGTAAACTAGTCTACATACAGTAGAAGCAAAGAAATAGATCAAAATGTACACATTTTTAAAATAACAATTCAAACATGAAATTGAGTAGATATCAGTAGACGCTGAAAATTGTATTGTGTTAAAGTGCCATATAGAGCAGGAGTTCCCAACCCCTGGGCCGTGGCCCACTACCAGGCTTTGAGCCATTTGGAACCGGGTCGCGGAAGATTAGTGCAGCTGTAACAATTATCATTCTTGAGATATCATTAAGGCACTGGAAGTGGTCAAAGATAACTTGATCTCCGTTATGAATCCTAGGAAGGAATAAATTGTGTTGAATATCATAATGTAAACACAGATTTGGTCCTATTAGCACAGAGGTGTCAAACCTGATCGCGTTGCGGGCCAGATCGTGACGTATCGCAAGGTTTTTTGCCTTTGTGGAGCTGGGGTGGGTGTGGCCTGCGCGAACCGTATCTGGCCCGTGGGCCGCATATTTGACAAGCCAGTATAGCATGTAATGTCGAATCCTTCAGAGTTTGGGCTTGATTACAAAATGCATAACTCCTCCACCTAATGAGTGGTTATGCATACTTGGAAGTCTTATCCATTCAGTTAAGTGGAAACAGCACCCCTTATTCTTCTTCTAACATGACCAGCAGCTGCTCCTACTCCTTTAGTGTCTTTACTTTTTTGAGAATCAGATGCTTTCCTTTGAAATGGACAGAAGGGTTCTTAAACAATACATCTGGAATGATGATTTTCAAATCAGTCTAAGCCTGGTTTCAGACTCACAATTCATAGGATTTTCTCTAAAAGGTATGTCCCAGCTTCGTACCTTTCTTTTACTGGGAGTCTTCGATTTATGACCATTTTTTCAGTAACCGTTCAAAGTTACGGTGATGCTGAATGAAGGAACTTACAGCTGGTCCCTGAAGTTACAGCCATTGCAGCGTCCCCCAGTCACATGATCAAAATTTGGGTGCTTTGCAGCCCACCTGCACTTACAACTGCAAGGGTACTTTAATTCCCTCCAAACTTTTCCCCGTATATGTCCTTTCAACCCCCTACACTCTGCAGCCCTTGCTGCCCTAGCTGCCCTTTGTCAACTTCTTGCTTCGGTTGCTGACCAAGCATTCCCACCCTGGCCCTTTGCGAGGCAGTTGCTGACCACACAAAGGTTATCCTCCCCAGGTCGCACATGACAGTTTCCTCAAGAGAATTGTGGAAGAAGGCCTAAAACGGCTGACAGCTATCTCACAAAGGGCCAGAGCAGGCATGCCTCATCAGTAATGGGAGCATGAAGTTGGCAAAGGTCATCTGGTATGGCGGAGTATAGGACAGCAGGAGTCTCAGAGTACAGGGCAGTGTGGGCAGCTGGGCTGAGGTGACTGGGGCTTTGTGGGTGGCTGTTTTGTGCCAGGCTGCTGGGCAGTGGCTATGTGCTGCATTGCCAGGCGGGTGTTTGTTTCACACTGTTGGACTGTAGTGTCACTCTATGCTGCTGGAGTTTTCTGGAGCATCTGGGCTTCCTTGGGTTGCTGTTTTATGCCATTCTGTTGGGAGTTCCTAGAGCAGCCCGGGTTTTCTGGTGTAGCTGCAGTTTCATGTCATGCTGTTGAGCTATGGCTCTGCACTGCAGTTCGGGAGCTTCTTAAATCCCAAAGCCACGGCATACCAAGGATCCCAAGCAACAATGGCAAGCAATGAAATTCTGGGGTTGTTTGCCACCTCTGTCCTTTGGTGCAGGACAGCCAAAGGGCAGAGGTGTGAGGGGGGTGGGGTGGGGGAATAAGCAGTAGCAGGGGATGAAGGAGAAGCAGTCCCTTACCTTGGAAGAACCAAGGCTCAGGGCTGGGATAGACCAAGCTGGGAATGGCTTAAATTGGAATGGACCCTTGGCTAATGACCGGTGGAATTCAGTTAACAATAGCAACAGGGAGTGCTGGGATTGCTGTCGCTAACCAATGCAGTCACATGATGTTGTGACTGCACCACTTAACAACAGAAATTCTGGTCTCAATTGTAGTTCTAAATTGAAGACTACTTGAATCACAATTCCAAAATTTAATCAGACCTGTACTTTGGGCAAGTTGGAGGCATTGCCTCTGTTGTTTTGTTAGGGTGTTATAAAAATGCTCCTTTTCATCAGCATAGATATCCACATGGGGGTGGCTCAGTAGAGTCTCTGAGTGATATGCACCTTTTCTACTCAACTCTGGATGACTTCTATATAGTCAATGCTAAAGAAATTCCCTGGTAGAGAGTACAACTTCTATTCACTACTTCTTTTGCTCCAATCAATATTCTGATATATTGTCCTGTTTTGTGCTTATATATATGTACCGTGTATCTTAACTTGAGATTCAACAACTGTATTATTTTCCTCTTTAACTTTTAATGTTGGATTTTATCTTTTTATAAATCTATATACACATATGCAGGGGCCCAAAACAGAGAGACGTATATATAAGACTGGTTTAATTTGAGAGCTATAGAAGTATAACCAAAAATATAAATCTGCATTGCTACAAGAACAGAGACTTTTATTCATATGCGGTATTATGCTGAGAGCAACAGGGGGGGAATTCATAATGTAGTAGAGAAGGGCCAGGGATAAGAAGTTTTTAATATAATGGCTTATTTCCAATACCATAAACCTCAGTAAAAAATAATGCAGTGTTCTATTTACATCAGCCATTCTTCCAAAAACCACAGGTATGATTTCTTCTGTAAGCATCCTATAATAGATATCTGCTCATGGCAATGAGTACTTTATGCATAGCCCTAATCCATGCATGGGGGAAATGAAGAATGTGTGTGTGTCTCAGTGGTTTGTATGTGTTAGAATAGTAATTCTAAAGCCCCTTTCAAGTTTATAAATTTAGAAACCATCCCCCTACCCCTGCAACCAACAATTGCTAGAACAGTTATTAGATTAAAAGAGAAAGAGAGCACACTTACCAATATCTTGTTCTCTTGCAGCATCATCTCTGCCAACATGTGTTTGGCCCTCCTAAGGAAGAAAAATTGACATGTTATAGTCACTGCAGGTAGTCCTTGACTTATGACTGCAAATGGAACTGGATTTCTGGTCATAAGTTGTTACACTCCTAAGTTGAAGCACCAACGTGACCAGAGCTGATTTTACAATATTTTTTTGAGGTAGTTGTTTAATGGATCACTGTGGTTGTTAAGCAAATTTTGTGGTTGTTAAGAGAATGCCAGAGTCATAAGTGTGAACCCAATATTCCGAATGGGGTTGTTTTTAGTGAAAATCAGCAAAAAAAAAAAAAAGGGTTGCAAATTGCAGTCATGTGACCATGGGACACCGCAACCAATTGTAAAGGTGAGCTGGTTCCCAAGTACCTGAAAAGTGTTTATGTGACAGTTTATGGTATGGCAGACATTTTATGACAGCCATGGCACCTTTATCAGGCCACTTGTAATTTTGAACAATTATTAAATGACCAGTTGTATGTTGAGGACTACCTGTATATAAAATCATAAAATTATTAAAAAGTTAACAGTAAAAGTTATGCTTTTTCCCAAATATTCTTGGGAAATCTTTTAAATCTTCTCAAATATTCTTGGGACTTACATCATCAGGTTTGCTGAGTCAAGATTGTTACTAACCGTTTTTCAGCTATTAGGAACCTTTGGATTGAAAAATCTGAAACCATCGGATGAGTTTCTTTTAAATCTTAGTGCAGGGGTCCCCAACCCCCGGTCCGTGGAACGGCACCACTCCACAGCATGCCAGAAACCAGGCCATGCAAATAAGCAAAGCCCCCTCCGCGGGATGCAGGCAGCACTCGAGACCCCCCCTCCCCTGGTCCGCAGAAAAACCTCTCTCCATGGAACCAGTCCCTGGTGCCCAAAAGGCCACTGTCAGTGAAAAAAAAATTGTAAATACAAGTTTAAGTGCTTTAAAAAATTTGGGGTGGGAGGGTTGAAGGGAATAAACAGCAAAAGGTGATTAGAACTTTGGTTTGGAAAATAACAAACAGACTAAGTGTCCAGATAGATTGGAAATAAGATTTTGGAATTAATTATAAGAATTCTTCCTCTAGGAAAATGCTTTGGTTTTAAATTCTTTTTTTTTAAATGATAGGATGGGACTTTGAAGGTTGGACCCTGGGGAGAACCAGAAGGAACAAAAAATTACAATTAAAGGGGCGTGCATAAGCGCACCAGCGTGCCTGTCCTAATGTACCCTTTTATTTTTATTCGTATTCATTTCATGTATTCAAATCATGTTTATACTTATATGTACTATCTAATACGTGTTTGACAAAATAAATAAATAAATAAATAAATAAATAAATAAATAAATAAATAAATAAATAAATAAATAAATAAATAAAGAATAAAGAATACTTAAATTTGAGTTACTAATATAGAATGGAAGAAAACATTTTAACATATGGCATATTGAAGGGTATTTTGAACTCTGGAAAAGGTAGTTAATTTTAAGATGTCTGCCTCTATAGATAGACTATGTTCAAAAGATGTTATGGGAGAGGAACAATTTTTACCAGAAAAGACTGAGTCTGATCTGAACGTGGATTTAAAAATACCTTAGTGAATGTCTTTATAATGAAAAGAGATAGTATGCAAATAACAACAAAAGAATGATCTGGATATTTTTTTCCTATATTAGATTTACAAAAAAAGCTTAATTACGCTTTGAAGAATTTTGTAAGAAGGAACAAAGTAAAAATGAAAATAAATCAAATTCTAGGTCATTATTTGAAGGGATTAAGGATCAAGATTATTAAAAATAAAAGGAAGGAATATAAAATTGACTTAGTTGATCAGGATTAAAATAGATATATTGATATCCCTAGTATCTTTAATGGAGTTCTGCTGATCACAGGTGAAATGATGAGGTTTTAAGGATTTGTTTATAGATAAAATATGGGATATAGGAAGAAGAGATCACCTGTTGTATTTTAAGAAAAGGTGATAAGTTACTAAAATTGTTTATATTTGTGATGAAGGGGGAAGTTATTTCTTTATATCAGTGATGGCGAAACTTTTTTGGTTCGTGTGCCAAAAGGGGGGGGTGTGCGCGCTAGCGCGCGCGCACATGCCCACACCCATTCCCTCCCCCCACGCATGTGCACAACCCCCCCCGCGCTGCCCCTGCACATGTGCACAACCCTCCTGCCCCCCCGCGAATGCGCAAAGGCCTCACTGAAGCCTGGGACGGCGAAAAATGGCCCAACGGGCAAACCGGAAGTTCGGAAAAATGTACTTCCAGTTTGCCCGTTGGGCCGTTTTTTGCACTCCGGGGCTTCAGGAAGCTTCCGTGAAGCCTCCGGAGTGCGGAAAAGGGCGCAACGGCAAAACGGAAGGG
>QLTV01000974.1:10947413-10979913 GCA_003457575.1 Thermophis baileyi
GCAAACCGGAAGTGCGTTTTTCCGTACTTCCGGTTTTCCTGTTGGGCCGTTTTTTTGCACTCCGGGGCTTAAGGAAGCTTCCCTGAAGCCTCTGGAGTGCGAAAAACGGCCCAACGGCAAACCTGAAGTGCGTTTTTCCGAACTTCCGGTTTGCCCGTTGGGCCGTTTTTTGCACTCCGGGGCTTCAGGAAGCTTCCCTGAAGCCTCCGGAGGGCAAAACGGCCTTCCCCAAGGCCGAAAATCAGCTGGCCAGTGCGCGCATGCGCGCTGGAGCTGACATAGGGGAACGCCTCGCGTGCCCTCTGATATGGCTCCGCGTGCCACCTGTGGCACGCGTGCCATAGGTTCGCCATCACTGCTTTATATATTTCTTTTCTTCTTCTTTACTATATTGTTTTTTTCTTTCTTTTCTAATTTATTTTTCTTTTCTGTACTTTCTATTATTTCTTTTTAATTTTTTTACTTTGTATGAATTTTTATCACTGTAATAACAACTTTTAATAAAATTATCATGAAAAAGACCTATATTTCACTACTATGTTGAAAGATGATGAGTGCATATGAAAAGTTATTTTGCTCAAGCTACAAAGGAAAATTATAGTAATAATTCTCTTATTCTTTTAATTTCTCTTCCTATAGCTCTATGAACAGGAAAGAGGCTGCTCTCAATTCTAAGATTCAAGAATTCATTTAATTTTATTGTGAATTTTAGATTCAAAAATAACACTTTTTTTTAATTGAACTTCAGGTTGCTAAAATCACAAAGCATACACTAACGTATCCTGTCTCTTCCTATACAAGCTTAAGGTACATTTGCCTGGAACCGGAGGTCTTATTATTTAGTGATGTATTTCTTTTTTCATGCTTCCCATGACAGCTAGTAATATTTGTAATTTAATTTACTTAAATTCATTTTAAAACCATATGGTTTCTAATATTATTCGAAATTATTATTTATTTCTAGTTCTGTGCTTATTAAGGAAAGCAAATTAAATGTTTCAAAGCATCAACAAGTCAGAGTAAAATGAATTAAGAACAAATACAATTAAGAATGTTATTCATCTATCACTAATCCTCAGGGCAGATATAGGCAGTAGATGACTGATAAAAGCATATTAAACAAGTTAGAATATTCAGTAATTGACCTCCATTTTGCAGAGAAGTAACAGATGTTTAGCTTATTCAGACAATAAATTAGTACAAAAACACAACTGTCCTTTTGGAAACTGGAAAGCAGATAAATATTGAATTACCTTCAAATGATACAAGATGATACCTGTGCTCAGAAGATCGTCATCAATGCCTATTAAGTGAGGCAGCTCAGAATCTAACACAACTCCAATTCCTTCTTTCCGCAGAGCTAAAGTTTGCTCCTGTCAACACAAACATGATAAAGCCCTCTTAAAGACATTTTTGCATATTGATTCAATAGTTATATACTTTAACTGAGGGTAAAATCATCACAGTGTTAAAAGAAATATTGGAAATGACTATAATTTCTACAAAATAGTGTGAACCATCCTCATAAATCAGTTGAATGTTGGTTTTAATTATTTAATAGAAAAGAAATACAACAAACAAAATAGCATGACTTAACATGTAAGTATCAAAGCTTTGGTATTTAGTTACTTAGGAACAAGAAGACTGATACAGCGTATGATTAATATCATCTTTCAATAATTTTTGAACTCATAATGTCTGACCTATGGCAATGAGTTCCATAGATCCATAAAAAATAAAATTGCAGCTCCTAGAAATAATTTTAATTTGTACTCGGGCTTCCATTGATAACAAATATACAGATGAATAGCATTCAGATTTTTCATAAAACCTACCCCAAATATAAATTTGATAGTTATATTTTGTTGTATTAAAGTTTCTAAAAACTCTTCAATAAAACATATTGCAATAATCCAGTTTCTTTGTTTAAAATATAGGCAAATGCCACAATATTACTGATGTAAGCACTAGCTAAAATGTGCTCACAGCAGGTCACCAAAATTTCATACATTGGAAAGAATTTTTTAGTCCATCCTTATCAAATACACTTCTCCAGTTTAAAGCTACAAAATGATTCTTCAGTTTATAGACCAAGTTTAAACTAACAAGAAATATTCATGGACAGGCTTAGATAGTTTTGCAATCTTATAGCTAAAACCTCCATACAGTATTATGCTGACGTGCAAAAATGCATATGATATAAAATTTACAGCAACTAAATCAAGTAACTAGCATTACTAGCATCAAAAAACGCCAAAAGAAAAGAACCAGCTGAATTTCATATAGAAAATATTTAATGTTAATCTACTTGTATTTTAAAAAATGGAATTGAACATTAATGTTTCCTACACATTTCATGCCTCATTTTGTCTTAATTGGTATAAATTAGTTTCTCCATAAAAACAGACATTCTAGATATGCTGACCTACAATTCCCTTTTTCCTTCAACCAGCATGGTTGATTATGTATATAGAGTTCAGTGCGTCTCTAAGCCTGAAAGCCAATATAAATGAAAAAGCCTGTAATACCACTAAACACAGTTGATTGTGTTTTAAAATATTACATTACCTAGCACAGCAACAAAAATTGAACATGAGAACATACTCATCTATGCCTCTTTCCCCCATCGAGACAGAGTCCATTGCTCCTGACAGATTAATTTCAGTCTGTCTAGCAACAGGCAATTTTGAGGAAACTTACCTATTATGGCTTGGCACTTGAGCAACTGCTCCTTCACTACAGGATATGTTTTAAGACATTTTCTATTATGTCACAAAATGTTTTATGGTAATTGTATGTCATAAAATGTTTTATAACACTTGTTAAAGTTTTGGGGTTTATTCCATGGGAGTCATAGATCGCAGACTTAAACACATTCTATATAAGTTAGCCCATTTGAGGTACCTTGGTCCAAAAGTTCTTGCCCTACAATGCACTGTTTTGCCCAGTAAAAGATTATACATAAACAGGACAGTTTTAGTAGGGTATAGATATATAGAGAATATCAGTTTAAAAAAAGGTTGATTCTGAATATGTGACTGAAGCATAAGTCAACTCACATATATTTAAAACAAAAGAATGAATATTGTATAAATATAAAAGGTGGCTTGATCACATGAAGAGAATGAATCAGCTATAAGACTATTATGAAGGAAAAATGAATGGATCAAGAAGAAGGGGAAATCTAAGTTACGGGTGGATGTAGTTCATGATAACCCCAAAATCAAAGAAATGCCAAATTTAAACAACATAGGCAATCTATGAAGCAGCGGACATAGTGGAAGTAAGTACGATTAAATATGGGAAGATATATTTAGTATTGTTGATGTGAACCAATTTTAGCTAGGTTTCATTTTCTTGTTCTTATCACATGCCTTTCATTTCTTTCCCTATTTTTTACTGTTTTTCTGAGATCTGCATATTGTTGTTTACTCTTTCATGGTAAAATTGCAGAAAATGAACCATCTGATTTTTGCCAATCCATCACATCTCATGTAGCAACCCCAAAGCTGTTTCAAGAGAGTGCAACTCTCTTGAAAGTATGGGATAAAGGATAGCTAGAATGGAGTAGAAATAGAGAAACAATGCAACTTGTTTTGCTCTAGCAAAATATTGATAATTAATATATTACTACTAGTTTTGACTCTTTGGGTACATATGAGAATTTTATACTACCCCGGGTGAAGCCATGATACGCTAACATTTTCACACAGGAATAAATGTATTCATTTTCAGTGACATGATGTTGAAATGATAAGTTATAGGAAAATTAATACAAAAATGAGAATGACCAGCTAAAGGTCAAGACAGTACAAAAATACACTCACGTTTTTCTCAAATAAAAAAGATCAGATGTTTTTGCAAAGACAGATGAAATGGCCTTTGAAAACCAATCAGTTTGATTTTGTGTACCCCGCCATAAAATAATTAATGCCTTGCTCTCTCAAATGTCATAGGTAATTGGCTTTGGTCAGATAGCTATGGATTTTGCTGATGTGTTTTATATTTCCACAAATGTGTGAATTCTGCTTGCCACTTAGAAATGTTTATTATGAGTATTTTTTCTCCAAGCTTAATATACTCCTGTATTGAAGCAACTTAGTTCACTGCCTAATACACTACTGCATCTTTCACACAGTATTCACAGTGGATCTGTAATATAGTATATAGAGGTGGAGGTAGAAATCTAAAATAAACCCATCTTCTAATCCATCTTCTTGGGCTATCATTCGGTGCATTTAATAATCTTCTTAATACATAAAGCATTTCCATCATCAAATTAACAAGTACACACCAAGGAAAGCAACTAATAAATAAAATCCATAAAACTTTGAAATGCCTTCTGACACATAATCAATATTAGAGTTTAATAATACTTAAGAACAAACAGTACATGTTTGTTTACAACCCAACCCAACATATTTTGCCTGTATCCATCCTCACCCAAAGATGTTCTTCTAACTGGTAAACCTATTGAACTCTAAAGTTCAAAAGAAAAGAAAATCAGCATCAGTTTGCATCATGAAATATATATGCTATCTCTTATTTAGGCAGCAAACAAATGTGATTCCCATGTTGCATACCAGTAAATCCATGTTAGCTGTACTGTACACTAAAGAAAGCTGGCCCAACTCAATGAGGTATGTACAGTACCACACAGATTATCTCTTTTGCAAATATATATCCATTCTGTTCCATTATATTTTAGATGAATGTAAAAATTCTTAATGAAATCCTAAAAATGTGAATAGGTTTTATTATCATGACCAAAGGAGATCAGCAATAGGTCAAGCTGTTAACTGTCTTGAATGAAAAGCTAAAATAAGTCATCTAACATGAAAAATAGCTCTCAAATACATGAGATTTTGAGAAATGTAAACAAAATTTGAAAGAAAATAAGGCGTTTTTTAAAAAGTACTCAAGTGATAGCAATTTATTTACCACCCATAGAAAATTGTTCCACGGAACCAGTAATTTCCACGAGTCTCAATTTCCCATATGAAACAATCTAACGAACCCCAATGGGTTAGTACCAACACAACAAACGTCCAGATCTGGACAAATATCCTTTGTGCCAGTCACTCTATCTCATCCCAACTCAACTCACAGGGTTGTTCTTGTGGGGAAAATAGGAGGAAGGAGTGTTGGATATGTTCGCTGCCTTGAGTTATTTGTTAAAATAATAAAGGCAGGATACAAATAAATAAAATAATAAAATAAAATAATAAATTATAATATCCTTTTCCACCTTCATTGAAGTATGGATATAATTATGTACTATGAATTATTTATCCTGTTCATATAAAATGTGTCAAGCAAATAAGTCATGGAAGGACTTATTATAGGGCTTGTTTTTAACAAGTCCTTCCAGTCATCCATTCAGGATTTAGATGTGTTAGTACCCCTTTAGTGTTCACGTACTTAGAATACAGAATAACGGAGTTGGAAGGGACCTTGGAGGTCTTCTAGTCCTTATCTTATCTTTTTATAGTTGAAATAAAATTGATTTCAGTATTCTAAACTTTGGTCTGCTTTTCTTTTCTTTTTTTTGCCACTTCCTACTGCGTCTTACTAAAACTTTTCCTGTCCTTGCCACCTCCCAAGTCCCTAAAGTAAAGATCCAAATCTGTTACAGCAAAACATATATCTGAAGACCTGTACATATGACTATACCGTCTTTATTTACAAATGGTAGAATATTTAAATGAACACCAGAGTGCAGTGTATTATATTCATTAAAAAATAAATTGAAAACATACCACAGCAACATGGAGAACAGTAATCCAAATCCTGATGCAGCAAGCTTAAGATCTTCCAAACATTAATATTTTAGTATCTAGAGACTTTGGAATTTATTACACATTTTTAGAAATTAGCTTTTCATTCATATAATTACAGTACTATATTTAGAACAAAAGTACCAAGTTGAGAACAAAAACAATGTCTTTTTTAAAGGAAAGGAAACAATTAAAACGCCATGTGATATATTAAAAAAGCGATGCTTAGAGACATAAAAATATGTATTCCACACACTGTTGAGATTTCCTAGTTAGATTTCTCTTTCTCTCTATACTGTAAATAATGTTATCCTCATCAATCAAGAAAACCCATTAAAATTATGCTGCAAAATAAATAGGGAACGTGTGTTACACCACAAAGACTGTAAATAGCTTACCGTGAAAAACAGATGGTACTAAAGTACATCAATAGGCCTCAAAATTGAATGTCAGTTTGAAAAAGGCAGATGTAACATGCAGTTCTGACCAACTGAGCAACTACTAGAATAGAAGTTATAAGGATGTGGATTCATTAATTATGCTATTCATTTCATGATGGTGAGAATGTGAAAGAATTACAACCATTATAGATGCTGTAATATACATTCTTTCTTTTATTACTTTTCCCCCCTATGAACTGTTTACTAACTTCGCCTCACAAATACTGACATTTATTAACATACAAGGAAATTAGCAATTCCATTCTGGTGAACAGTAGCATAATTAATGATCTATTAGTAGTTTTCATTGTGAAACATTTTACAGATTCAAATGTAGCTCTTTAACTTTTTTAGAATATGTAGCATTAGCTTTTAGTGAAGTGACCAAAATTAATCAATCTTTTTTTAAATAAATATCTATTCAAACATCTGCAAAGATTCCATTAATTTCTCTAACAATATTGCCTAGTTCTGCTCACAATCAAAAACCTGTTGTAGATTTAAAAAAACAGATAAAGGAATTTTATGCAACAGCAGCCAAGTTGGAAGTATTTGGTCTTTCTACGCACATTTGCGCTTTTTCGGTTTTTGTTTAACTACTTTGCCAAAGTGTAGCCATTTGCATCGCAAGAGAGGCTTTCAATGCTAATATATTGGACAGCAGAATAAATCTCAATCTAAACATCAGAACAATGACAGAACTTAGAAAAACAAGCACATGTAATTTATTTTAATGGGAAAAGGAAAGAGAATTTGCTGATAATTAGAATGAGTGCTATAAACATAGCATCTTGGAAATAAGATTAAAAATGTAGAACTTCTATCTCAAATTTAAAGTAGGGAAGGGCATATGTGTTTATTCTCTCAGTGATATTATGGGAAATAATAGTGACTGGAGAAATCTTGAAGATATTATTTAATCAATCAGCATAGGATTTTCTTTAGAATAAACCTTCCTTTTCACTGCTTCCTAAACAGAGACTCCAGGTCATAATAAAAGGTAAACTTGCATAAGAAATTAATTGGTTAAAAGGCAAATTATGTTAATTTACAACAGTTACTTTTCTTTGCCAATCACATGAAAAGTATGTGTGTGTGTGTCTCCACTCGTTCAGCGACCATTAGAAATTACAACGGCATTAAATGATTGTTCTTATGACCAGTTCTTGAAGTTCCAGCTGTCCCAGCAAGCCAGCAGTACAAGATTGTGATCTGGATGCTTGGCAACCAGTTTGTACTTATGACAGCTGAAGGATCTCACAATGACGTGATTACCATTTGTGAGCTTCTCTGCTGGCTTCCCACAAGCAAACTCAATGGGGAAGCCACCAGGGAAGGTTGCAAGTTGCTCTGGTAAGTCTCCCGCCCCTGACAGCAGCCACCCGTAGCCCCACTGCACTTGCACCGTGCTGGTCCTCACACACCTTTGCACACCCTGCAGCAGCCACTCCCACTTGCCACATTTGCACAGCACCAGTCACCTACAGCCAGCAGCAGCCACTCACCCATCTGCTGGCTTGCTTCTGAGCCACCTGGGTCTTGCAAGTTCCTGCCATATGTCCCTCTGACTTATACTGGGGGAAGCCAGCAGAACGTTGCAAAGAGGCTCTCGTTTAATGAAAAAGAGGTTCTAGTTTAATAAACAAACCACACTTAACAATGGCAACAGGGACTGCCAGGTTTGCCATTGCTATGCGATTTATATAGCATTTTATGACCGCATTCCATTAGCGATGGAAATTCTGGTCCCAATTACTGTCATTAACCAAGGACCAATTGATTAGTTATATATTGTATTTTCAGAAGGAAATGAAATATATAATTTTGGAAATTCAGTGAATCTAGATATAAGGAAATATCAAATACCTCACTTGTAATTTATAAATAAGGCTAATTCATCAGAAAATATTATTTCAGATATATTATACCCAACACAGAATGCTTAAATGCTTGGGTTTTTGTTTTTTTGTTTTTGGTTAAAGCATTCTGTCTTGGATAGTGCTGTTAGCTTGGTGGATTTTCAACATTTTGGCTTATTTTCTTTTGAGAGCAGGCATCAGAATTTTATTTTTTAATGTGTGCCATTTTGTTCACAGGAAAAAAGTGAGAATATATCTTATCTTATCTTATCTTATCTTATCTTATCTTACCATACCTTATCTTATCAATAGCACTTAGACTTATATACTACACCATAGTGCTATACAGCACTCTCTGAGCGATTAACAATGTCAGCCTATTGCCCCCAACAATCTGCATCCTCATTTTACTGACCTTAGAAGGATGGAAGGATGAGTCAATCTTGCCCCGGTCAAACTCCTGGCTGTGGGCAGAATTAGTCTGCAATACTGCATTCTAACTGCATTCTAAGCACTGTACCACCAAGGAGATCAACAATGGACCTCCATGTTGGCAATCTATGAAATGTGAAGGGTTTTTTTAACTAACATGATTTGGTCTTGATCTATTATAGCTTTATTGTGGTTTCAAATTAACATGCATGTCAATATAACTTTTAGAAGAAAAATGTATTTAAAGATTTCAATTTAGTTTTGAATGATATTCCTAAAATATATTATCTTATTAAAAGCTTTGTTTTAACTAACCTTGGGGCACAGCAAAGAAGATAATTTTAGATAAGTGGAAAGAAATTTACTCTCTTGTTTTTCAGGAACGGATCCAGAATTTTAGTTTGTTATCTATTTTTTAAAAAGTCCTTATGTTTTAAAAATGAGATGCTCTGCTGTCCAGATTTAATTCTACTATATTCAACAGAAAGAATTAGAATGAATTCATTCTATAAAGATATTTATGTTACCATACCTTTGTTAATCTTTTTGACTGTGTTTAATTTATTTAACCACAATATTTAGGGGCTTTTTTTCATTGCATTATCCCTATTCAGTGTGAATATTATAGATTAAAATGTGTAGATTTTACCTATTTTAACATAGGTTTTTTAAAAAATAGCCAATTTTACAGTCACTGAAATATGTTTTTCATAAAGGTTATCCAAGACCAGGGGTCTGCAACCTGCGGCTCCGGAGCAGCATGTGGCTCTTTGGGCCCTCTGCTGCAGCTCCCTGTCACCCTGTCGCGGCAGAGGGATGAAAGAGCCATCATCCTGTCACGGCAGTGGCATGGCCGGCGCCTTAGTGCAGGAGCGAAGCGCCCCTCTACTTGCCTTTGCACAGCAATAGCATTCCGCCTTCATTGTGGTACATTTGCTGTTGCTGCCAGTAAAGAGGGCTGGGACAGAACAGCGGGGGCGGATCTTGTGGGGTGGGGGCCATCCCCCAAGCCTGGCCTTCCTCCTCCCTTGTCGGCAGGGCCAAGAGAAAGAAGGGGGCAGCGTGGGGAAGCGCTCCCCTCCCCCACCGAGCACTGAGCATAACAGCCCAGCGGGGGGGGGGGAGATGGCCTGGCAGAAGCGGCCCCATTGGCGAGTTGGACGGCAGAGAGGCCTGGCCTGGCTCTCACAGCAGAACACTGTTCGCCGCCTTTGAAACGTGCCGCTTTCTGTTTCCTATTCCTTCCCCGAGCAGCGATGGCTGGGGCCGTGGGGGGGGGGGAAGCAGAGATGTCAGGGCTGCTCCCCCCCTCAGCAAGCCAGGCCTGGAGGAGCGTGAAGAGTTGCAGGCGAGTGCCAGAAGATGCGCTCCGCCGTCGCCCCAACACGCGTTTCCAGCGCGCACTTCTCTGTCCCGAAGTAGTATTGAGTGGGGAGAAGGGAGCAGGGGGAAGGGTAGGATGGAAGGAGAAGCCCGGCTGGCTTTCCTTTGGCGTGGGGCATGGGGAAGACCCAATACCCCCTCCATGGCCTGCCCGCTGCTTTTGCAGTGCCTTGCACAGCACAGTGAAAGCTAGCGTGCTTCACAATGGGGGAGACTGGGTCCGCTCCTCTCTCTCTCTCTCTCTCTCTCTCTCTCTCTCTCTCTCTCTCTCTCTGAGGAATGAGCGCAACCCATGGCAGAGGCTTCCCTCCTCCTCCCCCTCCTCTCGCGACCCCTGGCCGGCTGTGGCGGGGCCGGGAGGGTGCGCACTAGAGGAGGAGGGGGAGGAGGAGGAAGCCTCCATTGTGGGTTGTGCTCATTCCTCAGCCAGCCCGGATTTCCAAAAGGAAGAAAGAAAAACGGGTAGCGAAAAGCCCCAAGGAGAGCACGCAGGGCTTTCTGAGAGAGTGAGAAGAGACACAGAGACAAAGAGTGAGAGAGAGACACACACACACACACACACACACACACACACGGTTGGAAAAAGAGAGATAGAGAGAGATGAGAGAGAGAGAGATACAGAGATAAGAGAGAAAGAGAGATGAGAGAGAGGGAGGAGGATAGAGAGAGATGAGAGAGAAAGAGAGATGAGAGAGGGAGAGAGACAGAGAGAGGGAGATACCTATTTCCCATAGAAAACAAAACACAGGGAGCCACAAAACCTGGGTAGGTGTGGCGGGGGGGGTCATGTGACTGGGTGGGAGTGAGTGACATCGAGTTGGCCATGCCCACCCAGGTTTTGAGGCTCCCGTTTTGTTTTCTGTGGGAAACGGGCCTAAGTGGCTCTTTGAGTGTTTAAGGATGCAGACCCCTGTCCTAGACCTACAACTACAATTCAGACCAGAATCCTGATTGTTGAACAAAGCAGTCATTACACAAAACACCAAGGTGACTGCTTTGCACCACAACTGAAATCTCTGCACTTCTGGTTGTGGTTGTTAAGCAGTCTCTCAGATTGTTAAACAGATGGCACAAAAGAGCTGCCTAATAGGAGGATTTCAGCTGTGGTAATAAAGGCAGCCTTAAGTTACTTAGGCAGGATAAAAACACATAAGTAAAAAAAATATAGTAGGATTAGTTTAATAAAGGAGAATATTTATAGCTCAGGGTTGACATGAGGGGTCCTTGGTGCTCTCTGAGCTTGCTTGTTTTCTTGCAGACATTTCCTTATCCTAACTGGATAATATCATCAGTGCTTGTAAAGAGTGCTGTTTGCTGTCAGTTTTTATTCTAGTGGCTTGCCTGTCAGTGCTGGTGGGGGTAGTCTTAGAGAACCTTTGATTGGGCTGTTTGCTGTTGGATTCTTTGGCAGTTTCTTGGTTGGGGTATTGTTTACTTGATTGTTAGTCTGATGTTAACCCTGGAGTTAATCTATGCTGATCTAGGTGCTGATTGCTGGTGGAAAGGTGCTTGGATAATTTTGTTCCTTTTTGGGCTAGGTGATAGTCTCTTGCATAGTCTATAGATGTTGTTCATGTTTGTGTCTCTATTTATAGTTGATTTCTCAGAATGCCAGGCTTCTAGAAATTCCCTGCCATTTTTGGCCTTGGCTTGGTCTAGGATGGTCACATTTTCCCAATTGAAACTATGGTTAAATCTGCCTATATGTTGTGAAATTAAAGAGTTGTACAATATAAGGACTGCAACAACCACTATGTAGGACAAACAGGCAGAAGACTGGCAGAATGCAACTACGAACACCAACTAGCAGTCAGAAGACATGATGAAAACCCTTTAAGAGCACCAAGGACCCCTCAGGATTAGTTTATCTGTTCATGTTTCCTGTCTAGTCTACATGGGAAGGATAACATTTACAGGAAATTATTTCCAGTGGGCAATTTCTACTAGGAAGAGTTTTTTTAAAATCTGTCTATCATTGTTAGTCCCTAATCAAATGTACTCTTCCCTTAGCCATGGCTCTTTTTAAGCAAAGAAGTCTATAGAAGCAGCCAGATGTACATATTATTAGGCCAAGCAATGGCACACTTCTTTGCTGTTGCTGCAAGTCCCGTAGTTATAGTCAATCTTCTATTCAACTAATCAACTAGTTTTTCAATTGCCAGTAAGTGGGAAACAGCCCCAAAGGATTCCAATCTACCCAGATGTGCACGTCTCAGAAACAAATCAGTCACGCTAATTCATCAAACCAACTTAGAGGTTAAAGCACAAAAGTTTGCACTAAGGCTGGCATCCTAGAGACCGTACTCCAAAAGTAGTATCAGAAGTAAGAAGTGGGCAAAACCAAAACAAAAGTTAAATTTTATTTAATGCAATTGAAACGAAGTAATTAAATAGAATTAAAGTGATCAATTATTTAATAGGTAGGCTGCATTAAACTTCTCAATCTAACAGCAAATTTTCAAGGGGCTCGGTAAAACACAAATTCTACAAGTCAAAGGTAGCGAGACAGCCACAACATGTATTTCCAGAAACTTGGTCCAACAATCCACGTTTACATTTCTTCTTAAATATAGGTCAGACTTGCATGCTTTATTATTTTTAAAAAGTTTGTTTGTTTGTTTGTTTTGAAAGCCAGTTTAGAAGGCTTTCTTGTTGTTATGCTTTTTTATTTGGAATTTTTAGGGAAATAGACAGTAGCTCATCCACTGGTCAGTCTTCCCTTCTCCATCCTCCCAGATGAGTCCCACAAAATGTTCTGTAATGATAGACTTTGACTTTCACTGGACTAATGCTCAAGATGAGGAATGTTAATATTTTTAACTGTTTATAGAAACAATGAATGCATCATCTCTACTCTCTCCCAGCTTAAGAAGATCACAAAAATATGTAGCATAGTGCTTAAGATGTTAGACCAGAACTGGGAAGATCTAAGTTCAAATCAGTCATCAAAATTGACAGGATGACTTAGTGTAAGCCACTGCCTTAACCTAATGTCCCTCCTGGTATTGTTATAGGGATAAATTGGAGAAGTGTTATGTATATCTCCTTACGTACCTAGAGGGATAGTGAGATATAACTATAAATAAGAAAATAAACATCTCAGGGGGGCCATTCCTTCTCACATTTGACCATCTAAAAATGCTGGAGTCCAGTAAATCAGACATTAGTTAAAATACGATTTAAAAAAGTTTCTTACATTTTAATTGAACACCAAGATTAATATAACCCTAACTGATTTAAGAAAAATAAAAAAATTCTTAGATCTTGTATGTCATTCAATAAATATAATAGATTGCCTTTTTAGGTTCAAAAATACTAAGAAAAATAAGAACAAGATGAAGAATGATTTTTTTAGCAGTTTAGAAAGGTAACTGGACAAATACATAATACAAAAGGCCACACTATACAACACTGTTAAATCTTTTCATTTAATATGCATATTTTAAAAAATTGAGTGAAGCTGATAATTATCAGAATTATGGCAGGCAGAAAGGAAGAATTTAACTCTTTCTTTTTCACTGCAGTCACTGGAGATTACTCCTAATGAAAACAGCATCTTCAAAAAGGAAAAAGGAAAAATAAGCCTCTTATGATTAACACTTTTGCTCCCAGTGTAATTTGAATGAATGACAAAGGAAACTAATTTTTAACTCTTTGTGCAAGTTTCTGTGCATCCGCAAACAATAATGCTTTATGTGCTTTTTTGAGCCAGAAGTGCATTATTGTGTTACAATCTGCAGCTATTACAATGTTTTGCAGTTCTTCAAATTGCTATATAGATAAAATATGAGGCTAGATTATTCCAATTTATTTTTTTCCAATATAACCAAAGTCCCACATTCAAGGGAAGCAAATTTCTGTATCAGCAGTGACATCTAGTGATCAGAAAAAAATCAAGGACAAGTATTGTGAAACCAGAAGTTAACAAATATTTTCCTTTTGGAAAAGAATGCAGTCCGAAATACAATCCTGGTGTCTTTTTAGATGTTGTCTGAGCGTCTTACTACTTATACAAGGATTTTTTCAAAAGACATAAGAGATTGTAACTGTATATGACAGAAAAAGTTTACATCTGTGGAGGATGTAATCCTGATACAAGGGTTAAATACCGTAGCCAGAACATGAATGGTGTTCAGAAGAAGAAGCTAGACAATGTCATCAAAGCTCAGTATGCCAAAGAAGGTGCATGGTGTAGAAGGCTACTTCATGTTGCTCATTCTGCAACTAGGAGATATTTCAGGCTGAATCTGCATTTCCTCAGAAGAGCTAAAGCTATAACTAGTGCTATTCCTGAGCATTCCTTTAAATTCTCCCAATCTCTGCAGAGAGAGATATTGCAAATCCAAGTAGAGCTTTTATCACTTGTAAGGGTACAATAAACTGAATGAAGAAATGGAATATACAAGCTTGTAAATAAAAGATGCCAGTATTGTTTATAACTCATGCTTGAAGAAACATATGCCTTTAAATATACTGAGCATACAAATGTATTTATTATTTCTTAAGAAAATTTAAATGGCCACCCATTCTCGGTGTCTCCAGGCAGCTTACAAGGATGAAACCCCAATATAAAACCAATGACCCCCCACACCCAACCAGGTGACAACAATCAGACAAGCCACTTGATAGGCTCCATATCACTCTGGGGTCTCCAGGCCCATTGGCAGAACCATGTCTTCAGGGCCATGAGAAAGAGTGTCAAAGTGGAGACCAGTCTTATCTCTGTCAAGATGATGTTCCACAAGGAGGAAGCCACTGCAGAGAAGGCTCTTCTTGGACCCACTAGATGGACCTCCTTAGTAAAATCCTTCCTCCCCTATGAACTCTGTTATCAACTTAGATAAACCAAGACTGTTCAACTTAGATAGCTTATTCTATATTCTTTCATTCTCTTCTGAACAAATTTGAGAAAAACATTCCCAACTATACTTAGCCCACATAAACAAGCAACACAGAATTGTACAAATGTCACATAGACAATGCCACCTTAAATTGTGCATTAAATCACATATTATGCTCTTGGTTTCATTATGTGGCCATCATTCTTAACCAGCTTGTTAGATTTGTGTTTCTGAAACAATGCCCAAATGGTGAGTTAAAATTCCCCTAAAGGAATAATACATGGATTTGGAGACAAAATGTCAACCTGTTAGTAGACAGAAATCAGGAACATGACAGTCTAAAAGAAAACGTACCAGTCTACCACACACTATAATCTTGCACCATTTCTTATTTTCTAACAAATGAACAAAAGGCAGCATGAAGGTTAATTTAACTTGAACATATTAAATATAAATATTTGTACATTTAACTCAAAAGATGAAATAGCAATAGCACTTAGATTTATATACTGCTTCACAGTGCTTTACATCCCTCTCTTAAGCAGTTTACAGAGTCAGCATATTGCCCACAACAATCTGGGTCCTCATTTCACCGACCTCGGAAGGATGGAACACTGAGTCAACCTTGAGCCGTTCAGAATCAAACTCCTGGAGTGAGCAGTGAGTTAGCCTGCAGTACTGCATTCTAACCACTACACCACTACGGCTATAGATGAAACCCCTATCTAAAAATGATAGCCTAAATATGAAAAACAATGTGCATGCCTGGAAATTTTCCTTCACTTTCTTTGTAAGTGTGGCATTCAATGCTAGACATTGTTTAAACAGCAGTCATATTTTCCCATCCCACACTTTTTTACTTGCTGATCACAACTTGTCTAACAAACAGTTCTTGGCAACTCATGCATTTGGAACAATTTTGTAAAGCTCCCATTGGTTAATAAAAAATATTGTTGTAATATGGATTTTAAACATAATTTATTTTAGTTTTTATAAAAGAAGCAGAAGTATGTGTGTTGGCCATAACGCTAACTGCAAAATATTTATTAAATGAAATCATAGATCACAAAGATGGACATCTTCTACCTCCCTAAATCTCTTAATCAGGTAAATGTCACAACAAGGCATGTGGAAAGAGGTTCATTTTGTAAAGTTTAACATATTCAATCAAATCTACATTATCAAAGCCTTAAGATCAGATGTATTAACATTTCTTCCCATCTTCTGTCTTATCATTCAAGTCATGAAGCCTTCATAATTTCAGCACCAATTGAATAATCTTCCCCATTCCACTGGGGTGTTTTTTTTTGGGGGGGGGGTGACATCTACCCTGGAGATCTCAGTAAAGTGGACATTTTAAATGACTTTTAAAATGGCTTTGTAATACTATACATACTATTCATTCTTTGGACGCTGATTACTTCACATAATCTGTATTTTACACCCATATGTCATATTAATATTTTATGCCATAATCACAAAAGACTTCAAGGGCTTAACAATATAAATTTATCTGCTAAACAAATGTAATTTTTCCATTCTAAATTTTTGTTCTTCAACTTAAAGTTTTGGAACTTGAAAATACAATGGGTGTGAGCCAACAGTATGTTTCAGTTAATTTTCTGTCCCATTATAGCTCTTTATATTCCTCAAATTCTGATCTAGAAGGACCCAATACCAATGTAGGTGTGACTCAATAGAAGTAAAAAACATTAAGGTAATCTGTTTTTAAGCTGGAAATTGAAAGAATATTTCATTGATGTATTTAAAAACATAAGAATATTCCTAACAGATTAAACTAAATATCTATCTTGTGAAGCCTACTATTCTAGTTTGTGTCCAGTTGGTGTGCTGATGGGAAGCCAGCCAACATATCTGCTTCTGTTTCTCATCTTGAAAAGGATGCCCAATCATGAAATGTATGTACTGGTCATCCAATATAATCCAGTAAGCATTGACATTATTATCCAATTCTTTCTGAAAATCAACATCTTTAACTGATTATCATAATGCAATTTAATTCCATAGGTTAAACTGCATGGTGGGTAAAAACTGTACTTCATTTTCTTATCCTAAACCAGGTCAAATGATACTAAGTTCTAGTGTTATGAAAAAAAGAGATGAGCTTTTCATATCATCGATTTCCTATGCAAAATATAACTTCATACCCTATTCCTTATCTTTCCCTCAAGCCAAAAAAGCATTAAAAACTGTAGTCTTTCCCTGTTGAGGAAGTTGCACCAGCTCCTTGACACTTTTGTCTTCCCTTTTCTGCACCCATGCAGCTATACAGGAAGTCCTCGAATTACAACTGTTCATTTAGTGACTGTTCAAAGTTACAACAGCACTGAATTTAGTGACTTATAACCATTTTTCACACTTACGACTGCTGCAGCATCCCCATGGTCACGCGATCAAAATTCAGATGCTTGGCAACTGGCATGTATTTATGACGGGTTGCAGTGTCCCAGGGTCATGTGATCACCTTTTGCTACCTTCTGACAAACAAAGTCAATGGGGAAGCCAGATTCACTTAACAACCGTATCACTAGCTTAACATCTGCAGTGATTTGCTTAACAATTGTGGCAAGAAAGGTCGTAAAATGTTGGACTCAATTGTGGTCGTAAGTCGAGGACTACTTGTATAATATCCTGAAAATATGTCAACCAGAAGTATATATAGTACTGCAGAACAGACCAACATGACCTTATTTACAGAGGGAAGATTTTTTTTTAATCGTTTTTTTAACTTGGGAGCTGTCTTTTTTATTCAGGCATATATTGGGCAATTTTCATTAGACACTAAAGTTAGTCAAACTTAGTTTTGGGATTCCCCTTTGAGCTCCTTTACATTTTTGTGTGTGTGTGTGTGTGTTACCTAGCTTGCTTCTGATTGGTCAGCTTGATATCCTCAGGGCCACCATCACTTCCAGTTTCTGCTTATTACCAGTCTCTCCCTCCCTTCACCAGGGAACAGAATAGATACCATGGCTACCCTGGTAATATAATAGGTATTGTGGCTTAGCAGATCACAAAGTCTTTCATCTTTTACTTGGAAGACAGCTAATTATTTAAGCTCTCTATCTAAATATAATTTCCTAATAAAGATTTCCTTCTTTTTTTTAAAGATAAACACTAACCTCCAGAATTCCTTCTGCAAATTTCAACATTATTGTTATTTCTCTCTGCATGCATATTCTGCTGCATAAAGCTATTCCAGCAGTTCTTGTTTATCCATTCACTCAATCTGAAGAAGTCCCTTCACAGCTGTTAGCAATCCTTTTTCACTTTTACAGCCCTGAATAATTTGGTGTCATGTGCAAATCTGGAATTAATCTAATTGTTCATTCATGTTGAGTCCAAAGGTTTCCTCCCCTGAATAGAGCTTCTTTTGACTGAAGGAATCCTGGGAGACTAGCTTCATCAGAAGAATGGAAACTCTGAATCCAATAAAACTTCCGCAGTATAATACAGTAAAATCTCAGAGAAAACTCTTATCCGGAAAGCCTTATAAGCCAAGATAATTTAATACATCATAAAGAAACAGCAACATGTTAGATTTATTTTAGTAAACTAGACAGTAAATATATGTAAGAAATGATGCGACTGAACTAACAGGAAAAGTTTTGGTACACAAACAGTACAAATTATATATATTCAGTGCACTCCCACATCCCCTTTTCTTTATATAAGTTCTGAAACAATTCCTTTTATTACCGTATGTACAACATCGGATACAAAGCTGATATAAATGAAGCAATGCAAATATTCATGAGACTATTTTTAAAATGGCACTAACCATAATTTCTACATATTCCATATCATACTAAAGTATATAGGACAAAAAAGATGTGTACAGAAATTATACAGCTTGAATAAAATGCTGCATTTGAAATGAATATTGTTAGCTGTACCCAGCTGAAGTATGCAAATGGCAGTAATCCATGCAAGAATTGTTGCCAAAAATTTGGAGCCTCAAACGATTTATTGGAATTTGGAAGAGCGACTCCTGTCAACAAGTTATAGTCTGTTATTACAACCTAGAAAAAGATGTGTTTTCACAGGCTGTTATGATATATTGAGAACAATTTACACAGCAATTCTACCAGTTTACAACAGGACCTGTTTGGTACAGAGATAGGAGGCAAGCAAAAATCTTAGTCACAAGCAGAGAACATGGGCTATCCTATCTTTGCAATTCACATTTTCAAGAGTGTGAGGGGAGGATGACACAATTTTGCATTTGTGCATTTTGTGTTTGAGGCGGAGCAAACAAATTGAACTTCAGCCAGGTCTTGTGCGCACAGTAGCCAATCTTCTAATATGCTAGAATGGTGGCTTAAATTTGCCCTCAGTTTCAGCACAAAGAAAGAACCAGTTGTGCTTATTCATCATAAGAGGCAGCTATTCTTTAAAAAACCTTGTTAGTTTGGCAAAGAAGAATGCATAGAAAACTCAGCCTAGGATAAAACAGTTGACCTAATGACAACAACAACAAAAAAGCCCTCTGTAAGAACAAAATGTATTTGGGAGAAGAAACCTTTTGATTGGGGAGCAACTAGACAAATGGTCGGAAAAATTGGAGGGAAGCTGTAAAGCTTTAAATCCTGCTTGATATTCCACTTTTTTAGTGCTGCCGTCATAGTTATTGCTACCATTGTTGAACAACAAAGAGAAGTAGCATGCTGGTGGGAAGACAGGCAAGCATGCAGAACTCCCTAAGGTGATGATGAGAAGGTGGTGAAGTGGCGACACAAATCACTAGACATACTAAATCAGCAGAGAAAAGGATAAGGATAAGAAGAGGAAATTAGATGTGGAGGCTTAAGAGAGAATTGAAGAATGTAGCTAACAGAGTGAGAAAAAAAGATGATGTAAGAAAAACTCAATATGAAATCAGCTATGCTCAAATTCAGGAACTTGGGTGTAATTTTAGAGAGACAAAACAACAAAAGGTTACCATACAATCATAGGTATCAGCAGGGGCATGTAATGACATGTATACATGACAGAAAGGTTGGGATTTGCAACATGATGTCATGATACATATTTTATCTATTTTTCCCTCCACTTGATTTGTAGAAGACATCTGGAAATATGATACCACAACTTAGAAAGAAATCCAACATTTTTGACTACATATCCATGGGCAAAAGTAAAAGAAACCAGAAATGTTTGGGTTTTTTTAAAAAAAGAAGTAAATTTCATTTCTGTGAAATTAGATGTAACACCTCTCAAATACTAAAAGACCACAATGGGTTTGTCCATTTTTAAAATTCTTTTCTCTTTACCTCTTCATAGCTTTATCTTCTATCTATTAATACAGAGATGAATAAGGCATCTCTGAAAACAAAAGAGAAAAGGAGGCCTCTGAGGCTCCGATCATTTCAATATTGGGAGGATGAACTCTGACTAAATGAGGACATACGAGGAAGGGATGAGTGGCAACATCATAAGAAGATACTACTTAAGGATGATTTAGTCCTCTATCATTTAACCTAACAGAACTCATTTTGAATGGGAAAAATATAGACAGGTTAAAAAGACCAGATGGAAGACCAGAACACATTTGTTTCATTTTTTTTAATTCTTGTTTGTTGGGAAACGTAATTAGAAATGTTTACTGCTAATCAACATTTTTTTTATCTTTTCTTTGTAAGAAGGCCCATTTGAAATAATGTTCTAGAATAAAGTAGACCAGTGATGGCTAACCTTTTTTCCCTCGGGTGCTGAAAGCACGCATGTGCTGTCACACGTGTGCGTGTGCCCACACCCATAACGCAATGCCCCTCCCGCGCGCCCCACCCCCTGCACATGCGCACGCAACCCCCCACGCATGCCCGCACGACCCCTCGTTTTTGCCTCCCTTTCCCAAACGGCGCTGGGAGGGGGAAAAATCTCCCGTCCCCAAACGGCGCTGGGAGGGGGGGAAAGCCTCCCGTCCCCAAACGGCGCTGGGAGGGGGAATCTCCGGAGATCTGGGAAGGCACGGGTGGCAGAAAGTGAGGAGAAAGATAGCCCCCCTGCGCATGTACGTGCGTCTCCCGCAAGCAGAGCAGACCCAAAAATCAGCTGGCCGGCGGGAGGCGCGCGCGCATGCGCGGTGGAGCTGAGCTGGGGGACGGCTCACGTGCCTACAGAGAGGGCTCCGCGTGCCATCTGTGGCACGCGTGCCATAGGTTCACCATCACAGGAGTAGACAATATGCTACTTGATATTTTGGTTTTCAATTCCTGCTGGTTCCAACCAGCATGTCAAGGAACTGGTGTAGTCCAAGACAAATGGATATTAAATTATACAAGTAGTCCTCGATTTAAAACAGTTCATTTAGTGACTGTTCAAAGTTACAACGGCACTGAAAAATGTGACTTATTACCATTTTTCACACTTATGACTGTTGCAGTATCTTCACAATCACATGATCAAAATTCGGATGCTTGGCAACTGACTTATATTTATGATGGTTGCAGTGTCCTGGAGTCATGTGATCATCTTTTGTGACCTTCTGACAAGCAAAGTCAATGGCGAAGCCAAATTCACTTAACAACCATGTTACTAACTTAACAACTGCAGTGATTCACTCAACAAATGTGGCACAAAAGATCGTAAAAGGGGGCAAAATTCACTTAACAAATGTTTCACTTAGCAACAAAAAATTTTTGTTTAATTGTGGTCATAAGTTGAGGACTACCTGTACTTTTGCGTCCTTCTTGTTGAGAAACTAGGAGGCAGTCAAAAATACTAGGAGGCAGTCAAAAATACTAGGAGGCAGTCAAAATATTCTGCCCAATTCAATATTTTACTTATCTGGTGCATTAAGTTTCATTCAGATTTCTCTCTCTCTCTCTCCCTCTCTTTCTGTATGTGTGTGTATGTGTATGTGTATGTGTATGTGTGTAAAATCCAAACTATTCACCAGACTTAACAATCAAATGTGCTGTAGGAGAACAATTATACTTCTGCCTTTTATCTCAAGATAATTGCAATCTTCATTGGATAGTCCTGAGTTTGAAAATCCATTCAAAGCTAGATTTAGCCTATAATTTTGGGTACATCATTTATCTTCAGGGAATAAGACCCTCTGAATTCAGAAGGTTTTATCTCTGAGAACGCTTGCACAGGACCGAACGTTTAAATAGTTTAAAACAAAATGTTAGATCCTCCCTAATAGGAAATCCTTTTGCTGTAAGGGAAGTGAACTGAGCAATTTTAATAAGACACCTGTAAATAAGGCTGCCTTGTTTTTTAATGTGCAGATTTTTTTTTATTGACAAGCCTGGTGACATTTGAGATGCTGTACACAGCAGATGGGGTCAAAGCAGTCAACATCTTACGAGACTGCAAAGCTAAGCAGCTCTCCACACAAATCTAAACAAACAGATGCACAAATTAAAGCAAAACAAATCTGAGTAGTTAGATAAACTCACAAGGCAGAATGAGTACTAAACCATGATGCTCAAGCTGCAATAATAATAATAAATACCATAAGATATCTGACTCTGCAAAGTAAAATATTGAAAAGAAACCTCTCTTTCCAGTTAAGAAATTAGAAATATAATTTTGCCCTTCAAGTTTAACCAAAAGTCCAAATTATATGTAAACTTGATTTTCATATGCATAAAATTGAAAACAAAAATGCCTTAAAAATAAAAATTAAATTTCTAACCAAAATGTAAAATACTCAATATGGAAATTTCTATTTTTTTTTTTACTGTTTTAAAAAATGTTATTAACCTCCTGCATACAAAGTAGCAATAAGGACAATATGTTTCTCGAATATTCCTCATATAAAGTTTATGTAATTTCCATATCTCTAAACATATTAGATCACAAGACCCAAAGGTGCTTTCCCCAAAAGGCAAATGGACTTTCTTGTTCTTTTTCTTTGAAAATGTTTTGTTTCTCATCCAAGTCAATAAAAGGTTTAGTTGTAGAACTGAAGAAGCTTCTTGAACGAGTAGTGAAACATTTTCAAAGGGAAAAACCCCCCAAGAAAAACCAATTGCCTTTTAGAAAAAAAGCACTTTGGGACAACCATGACCTGGATGATTGAGAATCTCCATAGACATTTAGATTGTAAGACCAACTTCGTGCCTTCGAATCAGGTTTTGACTCCTGGTGACTGCCTACTTGGCAAGTACTTTTGGGAAGTGATTTGCCTTTACCTGCTTCCTAGGACCAAGAAAGTATGACTGGCAAAGGGTCACTAGGCTGGGTTTGTGCCTAAGGCAGAACGAGAGCTCAAGGTCTCCCAGTTTCTAGCCTGATGCCTTAACCACTACACCAAATTGGTTTTCATTTATTTCATTTTATTTCATTTTTATTTACTTGGGTGGTATAAAATTAATAAAATAAAATAAAATTTATTAATTTTATTAATTTTTATGCCACCCATTTCCCTACAAAATGACTCTGGGTGGCTTACAAACAGAAATAATTAAAACATTAACACATTAAAATTACAGAGATTACAATATTAAAAACTGTAATAAACTGAAACTAAGAGAGCTAAGAGACGGATGGACGGGGATGAGATCTTCTCACCCGACCAGCCACCTCTGGAGGTGAAAGCCCCCCCCCCCCCCGACTACATGTCTGAATGGTCAAACAATTGGCAATTCCAAATCTCAACCAACAAATGCTCTGTCTTACACATTGGGGAAAAAAATCAGAACACAAAATACAAGCTGGGCAGATACGAACTAGTAGACGACCCTCACTCTGTCAAGGACCTTGGTGTACTCATCTCTAATGATCTAAGTGCCAGAGCTCACTATAACAGCAACCTAATCTTGCGTAGCTTCTTCTCCGGTAATATTGGGGACTCCTAACTAAGGCATACAAAACTTTTGCTACACCAATTCTTGAATACAGCTCATCTGTCTGGAACCAGCACTACATATCGGACATTAATACAACTGAACGTGTCCAGAGATATTTCACGAGAAGAGTCCTCCATTCCTCTACTCGCAACAGAATACTTATGCCACCAGACTTGAAATTTTGGGCTTAGACAACTTAGAACTTCGCCGTCTTCGGTCCGACCTAAGCGTAGTACATAAAATCATCTGCTACAATGTCCTTCTTGTCAATTAATACTTCAGCTTCAACCACAACAATACAAGAGCACACAACAGATACAAACTCAAAGTGAACCACTCCAAACTCGACTGCAGAAAATCCAACAGTGTGATTCTCCTCTGAAAGCAAGTTTGAATATTGTGGATTTTTGGAGTGTTCCTCTTCATATGGTTGCAAAGATTGGTGCAGCCTTTGGACCCATGGAAATAACATATTCCTGCATTAGGTCCACCAGTGATCACAATGTAAGATTGTGATCACAATCCAGTATTCATATTAGGAGGATAGACGTTTTCCTGCATAATGGCCACCATGTTTTTGCTAGGTTCACCACCTCTTTCTGAAGGAAGTGAAGGAATTCTTGAATACAGCTCATCTGTCTGGAACCTGCACTGCATATCAGACATTAATACAATTGAACAAGTCCAGAGATATTTCACGAGAAGAGTCCTGCTCGCAACATAATACCTTATGCCATCAGACTTGAAATTTTGGGATTAGACAGCTTAGAACTTCGCCGTCTTCTGTCTGACCTAAGCGTAGTACATAAAATTATCTGCTACAATGTCCTTCCTGTCAATTAATACTTCAGCTTCAACCACAACAATACAAGAGCACACAATAGATACAAACTTATGGTAAACCGCTCCAAACTTGATTGCAGAAAATACAACTTCAGGAACAGAGTGGTCAATGCCTGGAATGCACTACCTGACTCTGTGGTTTCTTCCCCAAACCCCCAAAACTTTAACCTTATACTGTCTACTGTAGACCTCACCCCATTCCTAAGAGGTCTTTAAGGGGCGTGCATAAGTGCATCAGTGTGCCTACCATCCCTGTCCTAATGTTCCCCTTTATTCGTATCCATTTCATGTATTCATAATCATGTTATACTTGTCTCTGTTTTCTAATACATGTGTGACGAAAATAAATAAATAAATAAAAGCCAGGTTCTAATAACCTTCCAGAAGGCCAAAAAGGAGGGGGCAGTTCTCATAGTAAACCTAGTATTTGTGTATTCCTCAGCTTTCGTTTAGAGGGGCTATGAGATCAGAAATTTTAGCTCTTCCCTTTGATTTACTGAGTTTGACCTTTCATTCACACCAGAAGTTAATCTTAACAGTTTGATGTTAAGCATACCAATTGCCTAACTAATGGCTGATATTCTTCTATTTTATATCATCTATTGCTGTATTTTAGAAACAAAGAAGGTAAGGATATGTATATGTCATCTTAGAAAGAATTACACACATGTCATTCCATTTCAACATAAGAATATAGTGGAAATTAAATAGATAGAAAGAAAATGCTGATTTTCTACTGCAAATACCTAAGAAATCAACATAGTTTTTGCAAAGCCAGAATTTCCAGCTTATTTCATATTTTGAATACAGTACATTTTAACCAAATACTTAAAATCTGTTTCTACCGAAGACACTTAAAGAATGCAATAGTGAAATTGAACAGATATATTAGCTGATGTTTCCATTTCCCCCAAGCAAGCATATTGGTGTGTTATACCAAATATAAGTTAAAATGTGAAACATAAGCTGCCACATCAAAATGATTGTCACATCAAAACGAGGAGGGAGAAATCAAATAAGTTAACCAGCTTATTTAGAAGAAGGAGGAGGAGGAGGAGGAGGAGGAGGAGGAGGAGGAGGAGGAGGAGGAGGAGGAGGAGGAGGAGGAGGAGGAGGAGGAGGAGGAGGAGGGGAAGGGGGAGGGGGAGGGGAAGGGGAAGTGGAAGGAGAAGGAGGAGAGAGAGAGAGAGAGAGAGAGTGAGAGAGAGAGAGAGGAATGGAATGGAATGGAATGGGGGGAATATTATAAATCTCCTCTAATGAAGAAATTGCACATTTCTGAGTGATATGGATATTTTTATTCCCAATTCAATTTTTAGACAGAAATTAAACAAATCAGTACATTCTGCTATGCCATCTGCCAGATAGTTTTCAGTTCAACATTGCATTTCCAGACTGTGTATCTCGAAGTCTGAAATCATTATGTTGCTGGCAAGTAAGGTAGCAATACATGTGGTTATGGCAGAATTGAGAGCAAGAGAGAGCAGAAATGAGGAAATGTCACTTGTTATAAATATGGAACCCAGTTCAATCCTTGAGGTGAGCATAGCAGACTACATTTCTAGATATGAACACTGGTGATTTGACATATGTGAATGAAGGAAGTGCTTTTAGAGCCTATCACCTACCTATAAACCAAATGGGGGATGTATAGAAAATGTTTATTCCTTTTCCCTTTGCCTTTTCCTTCCCTTCCTTCCCTTTCCTTTCCTTCCCTTGACTGCATAAACAGCATGCTAATACTAGACAAGTATTTCAATTCACTTTTATTTTGATCAATTTATAGATGCAATCCTATAGACCTCCTGTGACCAGATAGACCTCCAATAACTAGAAACAATCCATTCCATATTCTAATAAGAATTAATGGGAGGGTGTTACCACCACAATCCAACACATAATATATTTTGTTATTAATATAAGCCATTATTTTATTTACCTGCTGTGACTAGATCTAGTGAGAAACTTGTTTTTATATTTTCTAGGAGAAAGCAGCCATATATCTTTATAATTCGTGGTACAACGATCATGTAGTATCAAGCCTGCCCCAGCCTACTTAATTCAGCTGATCACATCCATCATTATAACTTTAATTATTACAAACTGTAAGGGGGTGAGCCCTTATTAAATCCAGCAATACCTCTTCTTCCATTTTTTTTTAAACTTAGCACAGAGCCTGAAATCGATAATAGTGAAACAAACAGCTTGCTCACTCTTGTAATTTAAGTTGGTCATAATAAAAATTGTGCTATTGCTCCTTTAGATTGATACATTTTTTATTCATTTCATGGTACTAAAATCTACTTTAATAATACCGTTCATTTCATGGTTCTAAAATCCTTTAATAATACCTGATCACCTTTTAACATAGAGATATATACACACAACATTTCCTGCTTGGGTTTATGCCTTTAGATGAAAATGACTAGGCAATATTGTTATTCCATATTATTCTTGAGCAGAGAAGAGCCATAAAGAAAAGTTTTTCTCAATCATGTTTTTGCCTTTTTGGAAAGTATTATAGGTCACAAAGACACACAAGTAAAATGTACCTATTGCACAAGTACTCATTTTAGATTTCTGATTTCCTGAACCTGCTTCATAAAGTTTTGAATTTTTTTGTATCTGTTCAACTTAATGGAAGAAATAAAACGTCATAAATATTAATTACATGCATATATTCATTTTTATAATATCTTATTTACTATCCTGAAAACATCTTGGTTTTTGTTTACTTTATCTTACATTAAAAGATTTATTATTCAAGTTCTCTCCCAAGTTTCTAATGTAAATTTTCCAAGAAAGAGAATTTATAATGGAAATAACAACAATCTTGAACTTTTATCTCTGAACAAATTTAGATAAAATTATATTATACAACACTTTGAACAAGATTGCATTCTACAAATCATAAGTAAAGTTCATAAACAAGCACATAATATACTTTAAGAACTCATTCCTAAATTGAAACTTTGAAGAAAATGAAATGTTTTACTGCTTACTTTTAAAATATTTTGAGTTTCATTCCACTTATTGGTCCACTCTTTGGTAAGCTCTTGCACCTACAAAATAAACCAAAATAATACACATAGATTATATCCAAATTTGAACTGATTACCAATTATTTTCTGACTGTTTTCCAAGTATTTGGATTATCTGCTCAACATTACTGTATCATGAGTAATCTCATGGATCTTATTCAGTCCCAATATTTTTAGGCAATAGTATTAAAATGCACTTAATTAAAACAAAAGTCCGTTTTTATTTCAATATGGACACTAAAAGCTTTGCTGCAAAATTATTCTTACTACATTAAATAGAAGAGTTTACAATGTAAATACGGATTGTCAGTAATTATGCCTGCTGGGGTTATTTTGAATCAATGATGAAAGATTATTTCATAGCGTTTATTTATATTTATAGTGAATTCATTTATACCAATCAGTATACATAAATTACTAATTAATATAAGTATCTTTTTCTTACTCATGAAAGCACATAGAACTAAATGCCTGAATGGGTTAAGCAACACTATAGGGGTCTACACCTGGATCATCTTGCCAGGGCTCAGAAACTAAGTGGATCAAAGATGTGCATACATTAAGTATTCAGAGATTGCCAGGAGCAGGCACGCACCAAAGCAGCTGAACAAGCCTAGAAAATGAGAAGGCTATTATCAGTTTGAAAACAGGTCCTTTTTTGTGCTCTTGCACATATCTTCTCTCAATGGTTTTGCACAACCCTAATGGTGGATAGCAGTAAGGAAAGCTCCCAGAGAATCTCAGAGTTGAAAGTTACACTGGGAAGTTGAAAAAGTATCTTGGGAAAGGGAATGGCAAACTACTTCTGTATTATTGCCATGAAAATAGTCAATTCTGATTAAAGCAGCATCACGGTATTGTGGTTAAGCTAGACACCTTTTGTATATGAATGTGATGTCATGATAATAATACAAAAGAGATGTTGCTGTTGTTTGTTCCCTTCCTGTCTGGACATCCACTGAGGACAATCTTAGTTAAAATATTTGAGGGGTCTTGGAAGTACAAGACCAACAATTTTCAGCTAAAACAGTTATTGGCTGATAATATTCTCGATATTTTGACTAAGCTCAGTTCAAGTAAATTCCATTGACTATGCTTCCTGGAAATTTGAGAAGCTCAATTGAAGATGTGCATGTGCGCGCGCGCGCACAGACACACACACACACACACACACACACACACACACACACACACATCAGCGTATCTGGAGGGCACAAGATTGGAGAAAGCTGAATTGAAGTTATGATGAAATGGATAAACATAAGACACTGAATTAATTTCACCCAAATGACATATTAATATTTGATTTAAATGAAAGGTTGACAAGCTTTGTTTTTTATGAATTCAAATATTCTGCTTAACTGCATTGTTGTTCTGTTTGTATTTTTGGCTTTCATATTATGAACACATTGTTTCATGTTTTCACTGGATTGAATGGCAACATAAAAACTAATAATGAGTAAAATAATAAAAAAAGCTTGTTAAAGTGGAATGGGAAAGTTTATAATCTTAGGTATTAAATTTTAGTGGGATTTATCCTGAGAATACAGGTAGGCCTCACTTACTGACAGCCTCATGCAGTGGCCATTCAAAGTTATGATGGTGCTGAAAAAAGAACTGTGTGAATATGGTGCTGATTTTTGACCTTTACAGAGTTTCTCAGTCACATGTTCACCATTACAGTCAGTTAGCACACATTGTCCAATGCCTGATCTGGTTTTCCCATTGACTTGGCTTGTCAGAAGGCTGCAAAAGGGGATCACATGACTCTGGGACATTGAAACTATCATAAATGTAAGTTGTGAAGCATACAAATGTAAATCATGTAACATGGGGATGCTACAACAGACGTAAGTGTGAAAAATGGTCATAAGTCACTTTTTTCAGTGCGGTTGTAACTTTGAATGGTCATTAAATGAACTGTTGTAAGTCAAGGATTACCTGCACATAGGTGACACTGTATGGAAGCAAAAATTGGACTTTGAAGAAGCAGGATATAAATACCATTTATACTTTTGAACTATGGTGTTGGGAAAGACCTTGAGAATGCCATGGATAGCCAATAAAACAAACAGAACACAGAATAAATCAATCTAGAGTTCTCACTCGAAGGACAACCAGACTCAAATTATATTTTGGTTACATTATACAGAGATCTAGCTCCCTTGAGAAAGCTACAATGCTGGGAGAGATGAAAGGGGGGAAAAAGCATAACCCATCATCAATTTCAGGAGTGGGCAATTAATTTTTCCAAGGGACCACATGAGAAACTGGGACAGTTGTGGAGGGCCTCAGCTGCCAGCATCCTGCCTGCCACCACTATCCTGCCCCCTGCCACTGCCGCGGGCCAAATAGGGACAGATAAAGGGCTGGATGTGGGCCACATGCCATAAAATGCCCAGGTCTAATCAAGATGGATGGACTTCATTACATTAGGAATAGGGGTACTTAGGGTGCTTGGGTCCAAGTTGGTGACAGGTCATCCTCGAGAAGGTCTACTTACGTTGAGTTTTCACAATGACTTGTTGGCACATAATCAATTTATATATACATAGGGACTGTTGGTGTTTGAGGTACTGACAAAGTAAAACTTACTCGTGCTTCATTCTGTTGCAGTTTTTCTTCCATACTCAAAGCTGTTGGAGAATCCAGAAGTGCAATCTAGTTAAACAGATAAAACAAACTATTAGAATAACAAGACACATTAAATGTACTACATGGTATTCAATGTTACTGTTCTGAAAATAACTGTACAATTAATCTTTAAATGGGAGAGAAGGAGATTTATAGCATATGATGTGCATGATTTTTGTTATAGGCTACTTTTTGAGATGCACTCAAAGCATCTACAGCAGAGTTCCCCAACCTTTCTGGCTTTGCGGACCAGCGGGGGGGAGGGGGGGCAAGGGGATGGTTCCGTGGCAGTGGCGGGAAAGCGCATGCATATGCGCTCGCCAGTTGCTCACACGTGGGGATGCATGCACACACATGTGTTCACCCACTTCTGCGGCCCGGTTGTGAACAGCTCAAGACCTGCTAGTGGGCTGCAGCCTGTGGGGTTGGGGACCCCTGATCTACACTATATTTCTGCATAATTGTGGAACTGCAGATGTACTTGCTAATTTTTCTTTCTAAAATGAAATACAATAGCAAAGAAATTAAAGAATAAATTAACTGAACTGATTGGATTATCTAAAGTGGGTGTGTTCTTCTGTATGGAACGCAATCCTTATTTTGAAAGCATAATCTATTTGAAACCCCTTCAGTACCTCTGAGGAAAAAAATGTGAACTGTTCTTTAAAAGAGCAAAAGTTCTGAAGTTGTCCATCAACAGTTAGCAACTAGGCAGCAAATTGAACAGACTTATATCAGCAAGGCAAAACAATTTGATTACAATTATTCGTCTTAATATATTTCATGTTATACACCACCTTGAGGACTCTCTTTAAGACTGAAAAAAGTGATAAATCAAAATTATATAAATGGCAGGCTAAAAATTAAATGATACAAGAAAAACTTCCAAATTTTTAGTGATATCTACTACAATATTTTATTATCTTGGAATAACAAGTGTAACACACTTAAGTTCCTTCCTTTTTAGAATAGTGTCAAGTCAGCAAAATAGAGGGGTTTGATGCCCCCTTCCAATGCAATCTTCTACTTGCCATCACAATCAGCTTCTGAAGATTGTACCTATAATACTACAACTTGGATTGAAATGACCTGCTGAAGAGGAATAAAGTTCATCTAGACACAGTCCCTAAAGGATTTCAGTAACTAGATTTCCAAAAATTTCCAAAAACGATTAAATTTTGCTTTAGTAATATTCTGCTACGATTTTGAGATAAAATTAAAAATGCAAGTAGCAACAACTTGCTGTTGAGAAAATGGACATGTACGTTTGCTCACACTGCATCTCTCTTTACTTCCCACTGAATATGCATAGAAACTCTAACATAAAGTTTAGTTCATTCAATTTCTCTACTAATCACAACATCAATTACTGCCTTATAAGAAAATACACTATGTTTTTCAAGCCCAGACCTATCAGCCGGCAAAGCCGTTGAGGTATCAGAGACTAAGATGTAAAGAATTACTGAAATACAGATGTAAAGAATTACTGAAATACAGATGTAAAGAATTACAGAACAAAGAATAGTGATGCTTCAATAAGGAGTTATGAAATCAAGATTTGGAATAAGTGCCACCATCATGTTAATTTTTTTTATCCTGAAGAAAGACTTGGTCAAGCTTCTTTAACAGACAATGACTTTTCCTTGCATGAAAGATAAAGAGCTCATGGCTAAAATTGCTTACCTCAAATGTCAAAGGCAGAGGACCCAAATCTATTCCTTTTCTCTATGCAAAGCACAGATCACAAAACATAAGCCTCAATGTTTAGATTTTAAAAATGTGAGGTTATCTATTTCTAAACTATTTGATGGCTGATTAACATATACAGTAATAGATGTATTTTGGGGATTAACCTAACATTTAACACTGCCCTAAATTCAGGGGTGAAATCCAGCAGGTTCTGACAGGTTCTGGAGAACCGGTAGCGGAAATTTTGAGTAGTTCGGAGAACCGGTAGCGGAAATTTTGAGTAGTTCAGAGAACCGGCAAATACCACCTCTGGCTGGCCCTAGAGTGGGGTGGGAATGGAGATTTTGCAGTATCCTTCCCCTGGACTGGGGTGGGAATGGAGATTTTGCAGTATCCTTCCCCTGCCACGCCCACCAAGCCACGCCCACAGAACCGGTAGTAAAAAAATTTGGATTTCACCACTGCCTAAATTGTCTCTTATCCACAGGCAAATTTTGTCAAGAAACATTTAGTCTAGAACTGATGTATACACATTAGTATAATTTAAAACAGAAGATGCTATTTGAGGTTGTGAAATTTCTGCTATCTCTAACCTGGTTCCCCTGAGCAAGCAGAGTTTTCAGTCTGGCAATTTCAGCTCGTAGTTCACGAATTAGCTTGACATTTGGATCTTCATTAATAGTAGGTTTGTTGATTATGTTTTTAGCTCGGTTTGCATAGCGAAGGGTGCTCAATGTTT
>QLTV01000974.1:10982725-10994433 GCA_003457575.1 Thermophis baileyi
GTCCCCTAGCCACAGCTGTTAGATGTTGTTCTAATCTTAGCTGTGGATCTAGGAGGACACCCAAATTGCGAACCCGTTCTGAGGGGGACAATTTCTCTCCCCCCAGAACCAAGGATGGACAGTCGATACAGTCTTTAGGAGGCAGTACCCACAGCCACTCAGTCTTGTCTGGGTTAAGTCTGAGCCTGTTGACACCCATCCAGACCCTCACAGCTTCCAGGCACCGGCACATCACATCCACTGCTTCACTGAACTGACGCGGGGTGGAGATATACAATTGTCTAGATATAATTGTCTTTCTTAGCATTTGTCCTGCACAGCTCTAGGCCCCGAGTGTTTTACACTCGGCTCACCTAGTTCTTACAAAGGAAATATCAATGCTAGATGCAATGGAGAATGTTAATTTTTATCTGACTTGTAAAGGCTGATGCTGATTAGGGCCAAGAAGGACAGTCTGCTCTGTGATCACCCAGCTAGCTTCCATGCTTAAGGGAGGACTAGAACGTGGATCTCCCCACTCTTAACATGGCCCTTTAACCATTGTACCACACTGGCTCTCATTCCCCATTTCAAATATTAGCCCAATAGTTAAAAAACAACAACACACTGTGTAATTAACAGTAGGATTAAACAGACAAGCAGGCATGTTTAGAGTTAGGGAAAAGGCATGAAAGAAATGCTATCATTCTTCCACATTCCTATCAAGTGTGGTGTTAAAAGTAAAACTAAAAGAAATTCTCATATCCAGTCACAAATTGTATACATACTATACAGTTTACACATATCAGGGAAGGATGACTGCCATTTAATTTATTAGAAAGGCAAATATTTTCTTTTTTCCCTCAAATTAAATGACAATTGAACTTGAGTTGCAACTCAATAATTCAATGTAGAAAAAAATCACCAAGATTTTTTTTTTCTTACCTGAGTGAAATTGATTGTGAAAATGGCATGGGATCTGCTGCTAACATCATTCATTCCAGTTGCAGCAGTGGTTCGATTTATATTCCCTCCTTCCATAAGTTCCTCTACATCACTATAATTTTGTACTAAGTGTTTTGACAGATCTGAAAAAAAATCAAAAAGATGTTTAGGTATTAATCAAACATAAGACACAAACAAATCTCAAATTAATAATACATTTTAAAAGCTGTTAATATTCTTATAATTATTGCAGATAAATACAGAGTTTCCTCTTTTTCTTTCCTACAGTTACCAGAAGTGGGTTCCAAACTTCCTTAAACATTGGCAAAAAGTTAGACTTTATTATATCTCTTGTACCCTACTGCTTTCCCCCCCCCCCACTGTAGCTCTTTCCCCTCTTGCTTCATCTTCATTTTCTTTTCTTTTTTGCTTGAAGAAAGCCAATTCCTTTGTGTGGGTCATCTTAAGTTCAGTATTCTCTTCCTATTAGTATTTCTAATTCAGTGCTACAGAAGTAGAGAAAACAATCTAACAACTACATGGATGAACATATACTGTATACATATACATATACATATATACATATATACATACATACATACATACATACATACATACATATGCATACTCTGTGTGTATGTATTTTGTGTGTGTGTGTGTGTGTGTGTGTGTGTGTGTGTGTGTAGATATATATATAGAGAGATACATTGCAGAAGAAAGACTGCTGTGAATATAGGGATTCACAACCTGAAATGTAGGGATCATCAACCTGAAAAGAAATCTGCAGTCTTCCTAAACATTTTTTATTCTTAATGCACCATGACATAAACTGGAAAAGAATATATTATGCCAATTATATTCTAATAAGTGCTCTTCTATCACAACTGCCTAATTTATATGGCAGACTCATCAGTCGTTTCCAATCAGTTAACAGAACATCAACTCCAGAAATTTTAAAAAAACGCTGAAATTCACCAAGTGATTAGGGTGAAGCTACATAAACTTACTATGGATCATAGAGGTTTATAACAGATTTCTGCATTCATACATAACGCAGGTATCCAAGAAATGGAACTGTATTCATTATTTAAAACCCACCTTCAACATAAGGTCCCTCCTTTGGATGTTCACGAATTCTTAAATTATTTGTTTTTGAAGACTTGCGTCTCAGTAAATCCCTGACACGCTCATTGTATATTTCCAGGTAACTGAAATAAGAAATAAATATACTATATATCAAAACATTATTCAAGTTTAAAATTCCATCTATTCCACTGAATCAAGATTAATAGTTTAGTTGCAGCTCTCCAAGGAAAAAAGGCTGGGCTGATTTTGCCCTTCCCTATGTAGCCTGTATGTCATCTGTCATACTATTCCAGAGAAACCATTAACCCTCTAGAGCAGATTTTTCAAAATGCCCGGTCATCAGAAAAGACTCAGTTATGCTTCCAACTGTTTCAAAGAGGTCAGAAATAAAGATCAGGCCTTCTAATTAGTTAGCATTTTTATACATTAGGGAAAATAATAAAGAATGGGCTAACGTGTTGATCAGTTCTCATGGGCAGTATTTAAGAAGGGTAAACAGGACTGCAGTAGATGGAGCAAAACAATCAGACCATTTATGGACTCTAAACAAAACAGAATTTGTGGAGACGATGCTTGTTTCATTTTTAAATAAAGGTGTAGAATGGTAACTCAGTTAAAAGATAAATCAGTTCAGAAACCTTTGTTTCATTTATTCTTGCACTACATGCCGACTGTTGAAAATTCTTTCCTCCCCCTGAATAAATACGTTGTTATGAACTAATCTTCTAATGAAGAAAGAAAAATGCAGCAAAGAAGGAGATAGAGATGATATGTTGATGATGATGATGACAAAATCAAACAAACTGCTCTGTTTATATATAGCCATGATATCACTATGCAAACATACCTGACCTCTGTTCGAAAGGAGGCTTCATTCCATCTTGTTTTCTCATTTACTCGTTTGAATAATCCTTCACAGATGCGAGGTATTAAACCAGTATCTCCCTACAAAAAATAATACATTGATAGACAAAAAAGTCACTGATACAAAAATATTCCATTCAAAAACGGGGAACACTTGGGTTTCAACAAGTCCTTTCAATTTGCAATTATTTGTATCTCTCTAAATCAGCGGTTCTCAACCTGTGGGTCGCGACCCCTTTGGGGGTCGAACGACCCTTTCACAGGGGTCGCCTAAGCGCGCGCTAGCCCGCCATCTTGGTGCCACACCCCCTTTGTCACCTCATCGCGCACGGGGGGGGCGGGACGGGGTCGCGGCGGCAGGACAGGGGTCGCGGCATTAGGAAGGTTGAGAACCACTGCTCTAAATTGTCTTTTGGGTAGTGGGGAGAATTTATTTTTTTATTAGAGGTTGAGCAAAAGAATGAGCAAATGTCACTTTCCCACCTTCCTTGTCAAGTCCAGAAAATCAGGAGTCCAGGCAGTTCAAACGAATATATATATGTTTATTTCAAGATTAAGCTCTCTACAAAAAGCTGAACTACTAATGGTCAAAACAAATTGGTGGTAAGTAACAGTCAACAGAATTCAAGGTGGGCAGAACTTAGATATCTTGTGGGCCCAAAGTGACTCGAGACTGATGACGTATTTGACCCCTCCCTCGGGCTCAGCCTGATCACTCATTGTTCCCCATGTACACAATTTTGGGAAGTCAGTATCACTAAATAGCTCTTCACATGTCTAGTTATACTTAGAAAATGTAAATAAACAAGTTAATTTGTTTAAAATATTTGTATGGCTACCCAGCTCAATCAAAATAACTCTGGGAAGCATATATAAAATTCTACAGAGCCTAACAAAAAGAATATAAAAACCAATACACAATAATAAAATAATAAAATGGTGATCCAAATAGAAATAACATTCTCATCTAATTGGGGCTCCAAGAGATCATATCTCAAAGGTTTTGACAGCCTTTCTAAATGCCATCAGGATCAGGACCAACCATATCTTGGGAGGAAGGATGTCACATAAGATAAAGATCATCACCAAGAAGATGCATCTCCTTGGTCTCACCATATGGCTTGTTTCAGTGAGGGGATCTGGAGTGCAGCCTCCCTATAGGAAAGTATGGGGTGGACAATGAAATTGGTTTTTTAATTCTTGTTTTTATCTGTGCCAGATATTGTTAGAACTCTCTACATGTAAAACATTTGTTAAAATTATCTGTTTTCTAAGGAAAACAAATTGGGAAATAAATTTAATACAAAAGGCATCAACTTATAAGAAGTATATTCTGAAATGAATAACTTACAGCATTTCCCATCATTGTATAAGACTTCCCAGATCCAGTCTGTCCATAGGCAAAAATACAAGCATTATAACCTTCAAAGGCAGATTGGAGGACATCAATTCCAAGGTTGTTAAATACCTGGGGATCCAAGAATGACAGGAAGTAAAATACAATTTCAAAATATAATGTAAAGTATGCTTTTCATTCATTTCTGTAAACTATTACAATCATTTTAGTACAACATACTGTAAGAACACTAACTTAGCAAGCATTTATTAGAGATGGTCATTTCAAATATTTATTTAGAATTATAATTCATACAGTATATTTCCCCAAGTGCACAATAAGCAATGTACAATATTTTATAATATAATATTGGATGCTCTTCTTAAGAATCAGGTCAGGTTCCTTATTTCTTTTTCTTTTTTATTAGATTTACAGCTTTCTTTAAAAAATATTTATTTTTTGAATTATAATAAGGACATGAAAATATTGCAAGGAATATGTCTTAACATTCACAACTTGTCACCCAAGAAGCCTACATGAATATTATACAGGTTAAACTTAAGGTCATTAATGTGGAAGCAACAATTTATCCTTTTGGACTCATGCCCAGGTTAATTATTGATAAAACTGAAACATCTGTTCAAAAACCATAAGCATGATTTATATTCCTTTACATACACAAGGGAAAGAAAAATCCAATGCAACATACCAGAATTTTTTTTAAAAAACCACAATAGTTTCTAAGCAAAGTTTAAAAGTAGTTAACTGGCATTTTGTGATAGATTGCAGGTTTACATGATTTCATAGCACTGGCCAAACAGAGCAGAAGATCACAGTGGAAAAGAATGTATATATGTGCCTAGGAATGGGAATGTATATACCTACAAATGTGCATGGCCAACACGTGTAGGTAATTTTGTACATACTAAACAGTTGAAATGAGCAGTTTTAAATCATCTCTCAAACATTTGCACAGTAAACATTGGCATTATGTTTTCACTTTGAGTATCATTAATGTCAGCAGCCTACCATTTCCTGAGATGCATAGTTTGAACTTTCAGGATCAGCTGAGAAGTAGGAGAAATCATATGTAAATGTTTTTGTTCGTTCTCTTCCCAAGTCCCCAGTTCCTCCCTCTGGGATCTAATAAGTGGATGAACAAACAAATTACCACTGCATTCTCTATTAAGATAATCACTGTACATTTCTTTTTAAAATGTGAGGTGAATATGTAGTGAGGTGAATATGCTAGTGCGTATCTGTTTCCTAAATATTTAAAAATACTTCAAGAAAAGCAATTTTCAAAAATTTATCCTCCACTACTCACCTCCTATATTATTAATATAGCAATTAATTTTATTCCATAGAGTCCCCATCTGTACTTTTTTATCCATGAGGATTGGCAGATCACTCCTACCATTTCCAATAACATAGCCAAACTCAGAGGAAGAGAATGAGGTGATCGAGTTACATTTCTTTCAAAATTAATGGGCTGATTCAATAGATATTCCAGCCTTTTATCATTTACATTAAGATTACATAATTAACAGGAGTAAAATAGAAAACAAAACAAATATGAGAATTAAATTCCTAATTATTACAATTAAAATGCCCTTTGATTAATGGGGAAAAAGTGAATTTTAAAAAGCATATAAAATTAACATGCCATATATTTTAGTTGCTTACTAAAATGCAGGTTAAATATATTGTATCAATTTCTAATTGAATTGACGATGGGCAAGATGCAATCTGCATGGACCAGTCTCTATTTTGTGGCCATCGACACATATTACCCAGTTTCTCATGACTTACTGATATGAAACAAAACATAGGATGTGCTAATGTCTCTGGATAAATTAACTGCAGCTATAACAAAGTACCATCCCCCAAATGAAAAGACTCAAGCCTACTTATTTGTTTGATAATTATTATTATTACTTATTAATAATATTAATAATTATTATTAATTATTATTATTAATAATACTTTTGTTTGATAGAACTACGCCGCCTTCGGTCTGACCTAAGTGTAGTACATAAAAGTATTTACTACAATGTCCTACCTGTCAATGACTACTTCAGCTTCAACCACAACAATACACGAGCACACAATAGATACAAACTTAAGGTAAACCGCACCAAATTCGATTGCAGGAAATACGACTTCAGCAACAGAGTGGTCAATGCCTGGAATACACTACCTGACTCTGTGGTTTCTTCCCCAAACCCCCAAAACTTTAACCTTAGACTATCTACTGTTGACCTCACCCCATTCCTAAGAGGTCTGTAAGGGACATGCATAAGCGCACCAACGTGCTTACCGTCCCTGTCCAAATGTCCCCTTTTATTCATATCCATTTCATGTATTAATAACCATGTTTATACCTATATCTGTTATCTAATACATGCTTGACAAATAAATAAATAAAAAATAAATATCCTGGTTATCATAATACTAGCCTTTATGCCTTCCAAACATCAAAGACAAGAAAGAAAGTGTTCAGGAGCCCTCTAGAGTTTGGTATAAAATGCGCAGCACTATAAGAGTTTTAAATAAATAAATAAACTATTAGTGTATAAAAATTACCACTTCCATATATCAGGTACCACTAAATTCTTCAAATCTTTTTTCTTTTATGATAGCAATAGCACTTCGACTTATGATAGCAATAGCACTTAGACTGCTGAAGGAAGACCATTACATAAAGCTTCACAGTGCTTTACCGCCCTAAGAGGTTTACAGAGTCAGCAACAATTTGGGTCCTCATTTTACCGACCTTGGAAGGATGGAAGGCTGAGTCAACCTTGACCCAGTGAGAATTGAACTGTGGAACTGCAGAAGTAGCCTGCAGTACTGCATTCTAACCACTGCACCACCACAGCATCCTGATCCTCTGATTTTAAATTCTGATGATGATTTGTCTGCTACATTTTGTTAAGAAAAGAATCAGAATGATAAACTAAAATAAAAACGTTTCCATTGTGGCTGAATATACTCACCTTTAAGTTTGTGATTTGTGTTTGATTTTTCTCCATTGAAATAATAAATTTAGCATCCAGCTCCTGTTCCCTGCAGAGCAAAATACTATAGTAAATTAACATCATGACAACTTTATTATGGCCATAGACCAAACTTAATAAATTTATAAATATTTTATCATCTTCAAGTTCACCCAAATATATTGAGATAGTTATCTGATACAACAGTGTTGAACTTCTAAACAGCACACACATTGCTAAGAAGCCAAAACTGACAACTAGAAGGTAACTTTAGAATCTCTATCTGCTGTAAAATAACTTATATAAATTCATATAAATTCTGTTCGTCCAGGCAATTTCTTAAAGAACAGCTGAAGTAGCATAGAAAGACATGTTCCATAGATTTAATTTCACCTGAATCACATGGGCATAACATTTAATAAAATTTTGCTGAATCTGCTCTCCAAGACTGCTGAAGGGAGACCATTACATAAATCATAACATAAATTGTATGAAGCAAATCTGTTCTTCAGTGTCTACTTATTTTACATTTTTTCACTGTGTGGCAGGGGTGAAATGCTCCCGGTTCGGGCGTGCCTGCCGGTCGTCGGAGAGCCAGTAGGTCGACGACAGCGCTAGGCTTCGCCCACCCACCCGGACGCCGCCATTTGGGTTCTTTTACCCTCTGCGCATGCGCAGAACACAGTGTGTGGTTATGATGTCCCTTAGCATATCTTGAGAAGTCTTTACTTGCTTTGATATACACTACAATGAGGTCACTGTCTAAATTGAATCAATAGTACAGATCAATAGTTTCTCCAGCCAATCTGTTCTAAGTTCCCCTATTCATCGTCCAAAATTACAATTCTATCTGCCTTATGGTTTCTACTCACTTCAACTTCTCTAAAAGATTAGGCACATGGTCTCAGACAATCAAAAACAGAGGACCAAAGAATGGAATTTGGTTATTTAGAATTCTGTCCATACATCAAAATATTCATATTGAATGTAACACACCAAGATATTATTATATATGCATGGAGTACCACAGGAAGTACAGAGGAGAAATGTGAAAGTGCAAGAGTAGGAAGGGTATATTATTGTTAGTATCCTGATTATATTAATTTTAGTGAGGACGTTCTGGGTAAATTATTTATATTAACTGTGCTACTCATTTATACAAATTACCTGATCTTGGTAAAAATATACACCTTCTTGAAAGTAGACAAATGGGATTGTCCAGTTATAACATCACTAGCAATGCTATGAGACAGCGAGGAAGAACGAAAGATAAGAGATCAGGCTGTGGCAGGACACTGTCATCACTGAGATAGGGTTGTAATTTGCTTCAAGGTTAAGAGTTTTGTCTGTTTGCCAGATGTCGTGCCAATAGCTAGAAGGTTCTTAGATTAATTAAGACACCTGTGAGCAAGCACATCTGTCTTCTAGTTCAAGATCTAGGAGGAGCAGAGTCGTCAGAGAGAAGAGTTCTTATCTGTTAGTCCTTGTGTTTTGGTGTGGATTGAAAGGCTATATGATGTTCAAGGAACAAGGATCGAAGCTGTGGTGGAAATCAGGCAATGTGGCTGGAAGGAGGATCCCCAAAGGAAGGAGGAATGTGCATCTGAAGACTCAGCAGGAGAAAGCAGTGTTAGAAAGTGAGATTTGCAGAGTAGATTGGCTGCTGCAAGTAACAGAGTGGTACTGGAAAGTGCTTGGAAAAGTGTGGCCAAGGTGCTGGCTTTTCAAGAGGTTCAGGAAAAGCTCTTTTTTCCTCTTTCCCTCTCTTCTGTAGCCAAGAGTGGAAAGCTAATAGAGTTAACAAAGCCATGATTAAATTTAGCAGCTATATGAAAAAGGAACTTCTAAGTATATTACTTGGCTAAGATCACCGTATACAGAAATATACGCACCATTTACTTTATTTGCCCTGTAACAATAACACATCACTTTGACAGAACACTGTGTATGTCTGCATTAATTCCTGTGTCCTTCCTACCCCTTGACACGGACCATCAGACGCACAGAAATATGGGGTGGCTGGTGGATGTTCCTTGCTCTGCCTTGTTCTTATTAACAATTATGCTTGAGCAAATATAGTATCAGCATAAGCCATAAGAATGAATGGGAAGAATTTACAGGTAGTCCTTGACTTATAATTGTTTGTTTAATGATGGTTCAAAATTATAATGGCCTTGGAAAAAGTGACTTATGCCCCATCCTTGAAGTTAGGATCATTGCACCCCACTCCCAGTGATGTGACTGCAATTCAATGCTTGGAAAGCAGCTTATATTTACGATGGTTGTAGTGTCTTGTGGTCACAGGATCACAATTTGTAACTTACCCAGCTGGCTTCTGACTTCTGACAAGTAAGGTCACTTGGAGAAGCCAGAATCCTTTTATGACCGCATGATTTGCTTAATGACTGCAGTGATTCGCCCAATAACAAAAATTAGATCCAGTCATTGCAGCACTTAGCAACCAAAATTCCAGTCCTAACTGTGGTTTAGGACAGGTACCTATGCTCCAGGCATTTGTATTTGTGGCTGTTAAGATATAACAAGTAGGGTCTATATGGGTATGTACAGGTAGTACAGGGAAATGAAGCAAAAGAAATTAGAGTAATAAAATACTAAGTGACTGTATTCTTTATTGAAAGATGGGCTAGAAAAACATTTGTTGGGCTGCAATGAGATTTTAAGATACTGGAAGAATAAAACTGCTCAAATATACGTGGAGCTCAAGTCCAACTGGAAAAGCCCTATGGAGATGATTCAGTCTACATTTTGTGAGATTATCTGTACTGAGCTCACCACTCAGCAGCTTTTGATACCGTTCATCTGTTATTCCCTGGAATATCTCCAAGGGTTGGGAACAGTAGACACTCTTTTACACGACTTTTCCCTGAGGGGAAGTATCCAATTAGTGGTAGTTGAGAGAAGTAATGTTTTCTTGGTTACAGCCCTCTTTCTTTGGAACAGCATATTTCCTGAGATCAGAGTAGCTCCCACCCTGTTATAACAGATTTTATGAAATCTGTTATAATCTAATTTTTTTGAAATATGGGAACAGTGATAATAAGTAGTGTGCTCCTGTCATAGTTTCATGGTTGACACTTAGGGTACCAAAGTTTTGTAATTATAATTTGTCATGTTTATTTTGAATTTTAACTTCACTTGTATAAGTGAGGTATATAAACTGCTCAGAGTCCCTTTAGGTTGGAGTGGCATATAAACGCTAACCAATTTTTTAAAAAGTGCTGGTCATCCAGATACAAACATAAGTGGAAGAAACCAATTATCTATATCCATTTCACTCTCGCTTTAGGGTGGAAACAGCCCAGAAACTGCTTAGTTACCCGTATCAATCACCATACAGGGAGAGAGAAAGACATGGAGTGTGCTACAGCGTTGACTCTCAGAGCTCTTTAACATGACTGATTGTGGCATATGGCTGGAGCAACTTAGTGGTATGGAACTGGAAAGACAATATTACCTGGCTTTACCTGCAGGACTGGAACCAAAAAGTTGTAATGGGAAACTTCTATTTGGACACTTTGTATTTAAATTAGGGGACTCACAGATTATTATTTTTTTATTTGACCTGATGCTCAAATTGCTGGAGGTGTTTATCCAGATGTTGGTTTCATCAGTGTCTTAGTGACACTCAACTCCTTTCTACTTTAATAAGGAAAGACTATACATGTGCTTAAAAGTTGCTTGGAAACATTAATGGAATGGATGGGGTCCAAAAAACATAAGCTGAATCCATATTAGATGGAACAATTGAGTAATTTTGTTTTTGGCTCTAAGTGTTAGGAAAGCTTCCTCTAATAGGTGAGGGTGCTTTCCTTCCAAGAGAACAATTGTATATCTTAAATATTCCCAATTCTTATCTGTTACTAGAGGGACAGTTGGCCTCAATACCAAAGAGACCTTACACCGTGTGCACAATTATTAGGCAAGTGAATATTTTGACCATATCATCATTGTCGTGCATATTTTCCACCTCCAAGCTGTATAAACTTGAATGCTTAGTGGAGATAAGCAGATCAGGTGATGTGTAGTTGTGTAATGAGGAAGAGTGTGGCCTAAGGAGATCAACACCCTATATCAAGGTGTGCATAATTATTAGGCAGCTTCTTTTCCTCAGGCAAAATGGGCTAAAAAAGAGATTTAACTGACTCTGAAAAATCAAACATTGTAAAAAGTCTTTCAGGGGGATGCAGCACACTTGAAATTTCTAAGATATTGGGGTGTGATCACAGAACCATAAAACGTTTTGTTGCAAATAGTCAACAGGGTCGCAAGAAACGTGTTGAGAAAAAAAGACACACTTTAACTGCCAAAGCTTTGAGAAGAATCAAACGTGAAGCTACCAGGAACTCATTATCCTCCAGTGCTGTCATATTTCAGAACTGCAACCTATCTGGAGTGCCCAGAAGTACAAGGTGTTCAGTGCGCAGAGACATGGCCAAGGTAAAGAAGGCTGAAACCACTGAACAAGACACATAAGTTGA
>QLTV01000974.1:11027365-11044560 GCA_003457575.1 Thermophis baileyi
TGTGGCCAAAGTATTTGAGTTTCATCTTCAGGATCTGGCCTTCTAAAGAGCAGTCAGGGTTGATCTCCTCTAGGACTGACTGGTTTGATCGCCTTGCAGTCCAAGGGACTTGCAGGAGTCTTCTCCAGCACCATAGTTCAAAGGCCTCAATTCTTTGGCACTCAGCCTTCCTTATGGTCCAGCTTTCACAGCCATACATTGCAACTGGGAAAACCATAGCCTTGACTATACGCACTTTTGTTGGCAGGATGATGTCTCTGCTTTTTAGTATGCTGTCTAGGTTTGCCATAGCTTTCTTCCCCAGGAGCAAGCGTCTTTTAATTTCTTGGCTGCAGTCCCCATCTGCGGTGATCTTGGAGCCCAGGAAAATTGAATATTACATAACACCTTTAAAATTTACAGATTGTAGAAAGTTAGCACCCATCCCTCTCGTAGAAGAATGAAATATTTTGAGGAAATATTAAAAAGGCAGAATATTATATTTCCCTAAAGAAGAAATAGAGAAACATGTTTTTCTTAAAAGACAGAAATCTCCCTCCCCCCAGCAGATTTTTGTGCCCATTGAGAAAGATTGGGCCAGCCTATCTACAAAACAGAAGACCTTCAGCTCCAGGATGATGGGATTATCCTTCAGGGCAAAGCCATTCAGCCACAATAGGAATTGCCCAACAAGCCCCTTCATTGCATCAGCCAAACTTCAACCAAGCTTACCTCAGACAAACTCCTAGGATTTGTACATAGCCCCATGGGAGTCTGACAACAGCCAATAGAATACATGTTCTTGCACAGGAACAGGAAGCTCAAGTTCAAAGCCCATGAGAAGGTATAAAAACCCCTCACTCTCAACTCCATGTGTTCAGCTGTACCAGAACCACAAACATGTGCTTCTGTTCATCAATAAATGGACCCTCTTTCCAATCAGCCTCCAGCCTCCATTTTGTTTCCAGTGCCTTTCTCCGGCTTGAAACTGAACCAGATGGATATTTCTCCCAACAAGATTTTCCCATAAAACTACTGCTAAACTGTAATACACAATCCTAAAGAATACTACATGTCCACATGCCCTTATTACATCCATCAGTATACCGTCATTTTTACAATTTCAACATAGAAAAACATAACCATCCTTTCAAATACATTCTTTGGGGAATCCAGTACAACTGAAATACAATTTTTGATTAATAAACTTTAACTTCCAATCTGTTACCGTTTAAATATTTTTAAAAGTGCCAATCTTACAACTCTGGGAGGGAACAACAATGTAAAGATGCACAAATAAAATAATAAACCAGCAAAAGAAAAAAAATATGGAGGAGACCCCTGCACCAATCTGCTGGAATTGAAAGCTCATTGAAAAAGGGTTTCCCAGTCTTTCTAAATCAAAAGAAGGAGGGTGCCTTTTGAACCTCTAGAAATAAGATGCCTATTTTTTTGTTTATTTATTTATATTTTTTGATCTGTTGCATGCTTACCATTGAGCTTTTCTGGGAAATGGTTACTTTTTATAGACAATTTTTTAGACTACAAAGTGAATTTTAAGAACTTGTTCTCTTAAATTCTTATGCAATGAAACAGGTGCACCTGAAAGGATAGTTCGTTAATTTTTTTATTTTAGTACAAGTAGTCTCAATTTATGACCACAATTAAGCCCAAAATTTCTGTTGCTGAGACAGTTGTTAAGTGAATTTTGCCCCATTTTACAACCTTTCTTGCCACAGTTGTTAAGTGAATCACTACAGTTGATAAATTAGTAACCTGGCTGTTAAGTGAATTTGGCTTCCCAATTGATTTTGCTTGTCAGAAGGTCGCAAAAGATGATCATATGACCCAGGGATATTGTAATTGTCAAATATGCATGTTACCAAGCATCTGAATTTTGATCACATGATCATGGGGATGCTACAAGTCAGTAAGTGTGAAAAATAGTCAAAAAGTCACTTTTTTCAGTGGCATTGTTACTTCAAACGGTCACTAAAAGAAGTGTTGTAAGGCAAGGACTACCTGTATTAATGTTATTGTTCCTATTATTTGAGAAAGATCCATTTGGGGAGTTTTCTATTGCAAATGCCAAAATATTATTGGGTACAGTATGCATGTATTAATACAGTATATGTATTAATATTAATATAGGGGGACAGCAGTATTTACTAATCTGCCTCAGGCAGCCAAATATAATACAACCAGTTCTTCTTTAAATCTGTACATGATATATGCCATTGGAGCTCAACTGCTGATATTTTGTGAGTAAAATGGATATCAGCTTATTCCAACAGAAGTATTTTGAAATTAGAATTATAGCCAAGGTTAATTCAAAGCAACCCAAATCCCATATTTATTGGAAGGGTGTTTTTTAAATGTCAGAAACATTCACGGAGTGAATTCAGTTTGAATTTCAGAGTGGTATTCGTAACAAAAAGACAATCCAAGCTTCTTAGAACACGAGCGCCCTGTATCTTTCGAACCCAATGAAACGTGCGCATTCGTGCAGCCTAAGATCGACGATTGGGAGTGCGACAAGTATTATTATGGAATCAATTTGATTGTCACGGGAAGAGAGTGTAACCTCTTCTATTTTATAGCTCTATGCTCTTTCACTCAGTTAATACCACATCCGGCTTAAATTTGAACAAGTTTTCCAAAGTACGGCAGGTTATCACAGAGATGTTATGGCCTACAGGACCCAGAATGCCGCCTTTCCCCCCCCCTCTCTTTTAACCGGAAGTTAGTCCCAGCCCGATAGATTTCTTCATGGTTATAAGTTGTGGGATACCGGAAGTGGCTGAACGAGTAGCCTTTTCTAAGCAGGCTTAATCGGAAACGGAAGGAGCAGACGGAGGTAGTGGCACGCGGAGGAAAGGGGAGATAGACGAAGTTGTTTGGCTTGGCAGTTACTCCGCTTTTTTTTTTTTTTAAGGGGAGAAAAGGTTCTCCTGTCATCCATCTCTATCGTCCCGGGCTTCTTAAGGTGAGGAGGTCGCAATCGCGGGCTCCTTGAGCCGAGTGCCGCGTGAATCGCGCGCGGGTGAGGAAGAGGAGGGACTCCCGTGTCCTTCATCCTTCCAGGCGGGGATCTCAATGAGGCAGTCACACCCCAGTGTAATGCCGAGAGGAAAATTTGGAAGAAATTAAGAAATTATTGGTAATGCAATACAGTACAGTTGAGTATGTGGTACTTTACGTGGTGCTCCTGTTACTTAGGTGCTTTGCCGAAAGCCACTTAATGAGATTAGCTTCTTTTAATGGCTTTGGCAATTGCAATGAAGCAGTCAAACGAAATGTTTCATTTTATTGCTCGAATATAACTGGTAATGCTTTCATTCAGTGTTTTTCCTGATCAGATGTTTTAGATTCTATGTATTTTAGAACAATACAATCCGGTTGTGGCGAAGAATTGCTTTTGTTATTCTCTGAAATTTCAACGTTTTGTGTATATAAATCCTTAGGGTGATCTCCCCTTCCCATCCCCAAAAGTATATAACTATAATAATCAGTGTTTGCCTTTTTGAATTAGAAAATTCTGAAGAGTCATTGTGGATTAGTGGATGTAATCTTAAAATATGGTGCTTTTAGTTTTTTAGAGAAACTAGGATTTATGAATGTGCTATATCTTATTTTTCAGGTCAGCCTATTGGAAGATGGATATTCGACCAAACCATACACTTTATATCAATAATGTGAATGATAAAATTAAAAAAGAAGGTATGAAATAAATTATTCCTAATCATATCCTAATGAATTAAGACATAGGCAATTCTCATTCCTTTCTTTCTCAGCCATGAATTGGTCTTTAGCAGATTGTAATTTGAAAGGAAATTAATTTCTCCAAGTCACAAATCTACATTTACTTTAACTTGGAGCACAGCTGATTTACATTAGGTTGTGATCCTTTTCTCTGAGAATGTATTGGAAGAAAGACCTGTCATAGATCTAATCCCCCAGTGCCCACCTAGATGTTTATAAGAGATATATGAATGCTATAGGATCATTTTGTCGGTATCACACCAGTTGGTATCCAGAAACCTGCTTCTGCTGACTGAAGAAAATGCAGATTAATCAATCTAATAGTATTTGATACATTTATGTTTCCAGAACATATGTATAAATAAAGTTGAGAGATTCTGTTAATCTATTCCCTACTTTAAACCATTGTCACCTGTATCTTAGAAACAAAGGTAAGCACATTGTGAATTGCTATTGTTGAGTCAGATAATCACTGTTTCTGGTCCAGTATTGTACAGATTATTGATAGGAATTCTCCTGGTTTTCAGATATTTTAAGTTCTATGTAAAGATTTCATTTAGAATTTCTGCATCCAAATCATATACTCACTATAATAATAGTTAACATGGTAATCTACCAATTATAAAGTTTTGAATGTTCTTTTAAGTAGATAGCTACAAATAATGCAACTTCCTTTCCTTTTTTTTTTTCCTAACAGAACTCAAAAGATCTTTATATGCACTATTTTCCCAATTTGGTCATGTGGTGGATATTGTGGCTTTAAAAACAATGAAGATGAGAGGACAAGCCTTTATTATATTTAAAGAGCTTGGATCAGCCACCAATGGTCTGAGGCAGTTACAAGGTTTCCCATTTTATGGCAAACCAATGGTAAGTTGTTAAATTTTTATCACGAAACATAACAGTATAGTCATGTAGACAGTATCTTACAAAGTTCAGATTTTTCATTACATTCTTAAACTGTAACTTTTTGAGTTAACTCACAATATGATAAGAAGGCCCTTTATTTATATCCTGCCAGTTCTACTCTAGATGGAAAGAGATATTTTAATTTTCATTTCAGTGGTTAATACCAATGCTCAGAAGAATATTACTAAACTCCTATATATCCACTTATTTGGAGTAATGAAACCAACTTCTAAGCCGAACATATAGAAGTGGCTGCATATCAATTCATTTTCTTAAATAACATTTTGAATATAAATTATTTTAACTATGATGCATTTTTTGTATAATCAGTAGAATTTTACAATAATTTATAATTCTAATAGCTGAGAATCCATAAAGAAAACTTCCATTTTGGACTGATTAGAAACAAGTGGAACTGCCTTTATGGTCTGATTATAGGGAGTTATTGAATACCAGTTTCAATATAAATGTATAAGTAGAGCCATTTATGTTATTTATTTGGTAAAATTACATAAATATCACTGGAAATTTAGTCTGTTGTATTGAGGTCCACAAAATTAAGATTTCACTTTATGTAAAAAATGAATTTGAACAGTTCATTTCGAAGATGTAGATATCTGCAGGGAACAATCCGAAACATTACTTGAACATATGAAAGAATCAAGTGAATTTCCTTTGATGAACATTTATCCACGAATTGTCATCCTTTATTTGAAAACTTTAGTTTTTGTTAACATTTTTATTGGCTTGAGACACTGCCTAGTGTAAATAACATTCTGACTTCTGAGAGAAATAGAATTTGGATGAAAGGAGGCTTTTGGGAAACAGCCAATTTTATCCTCTTACTGACATTCCCCAAATTTTTTTTTTTTTTAAAAAAAAGCTTTCTTCTAGGGCTAGGCTAGGCACTGTATTTTGTTATTGACATTACCACAGGAAAGATATTCTAAAATCCCATTTGACCAATATATTTGCCATGTGGAAGTTGTTGAAAACAGTCCAACATGTGTTATTTTGTTGTGCCAGCTTTAGGAATATTCATATGTATTCTACCTCTTTTACATTGGCACCCTGGACAGTCTGACAATAAATATATGTTCATCCTTTTTTCAGACTGTAAATCATTTATAACTCAGACCATAGTAAAATACTGTGCAGCAGCCGTGAAAAGCAGGCATCATTTACCGAAAGGTCACCCACAGTTATAAGCATACTTTTTGTATCAACTATCTCAATTGCCTGTATTAGTCTGCTTTTTTAAAGTTATTTTCAGTTGTACCTTTTATCTCTTGACATTTGGCTATAATTAACGATTCATTTTACTCATTCACTGTTGGAATAATGTTGCAATTTTTGATAGTAAATTGCCCAAAATACTAGTGCACACAGCCCAGGTGCAAGGGATTCTATTCATCTCTAGATCTCAGTATAGGATACACTTTAAACTTTCCAGAGTGTTAAAGAGCAAGCTATCTTGTGCACTTGAATTCATATTGATTTCTCTTAGATTACTCTTGAGTTTACCGCAAAATATATTTTTTTTGAAATTTTGTTTTGTGAAAACAGCGTATTCAGTATGCAAAAACAGACTCTGAAGTAATTTCTAAAATGCGTGGTACATTTGCTGATAAAGAGAAAAGAAAAGAGAAAAAGAAGACCAAATCCTTGGAACAGGCTGCAAATGCTGCCAAAAAGCCAAATCAGGTAAACATTTTTAGCATATCTCTCATTAGACTTAAGCAATACAAATAAGTTATGAAGCTCTATATGTTCATTAGAACGTTCTTTTTGCTAGTTTTATGTGAATGGAATGAAAGGCATATGTTTCCCCCGGAGTGCTTCCAGATGAATAATAGAAGAGGCTATTTAAGCTGTTGAGTCTTATCCCTTGTTCACTGCCTAGATCTATATACATGTAGTCCTTGGGTTGTGACAGCAATTGGGATCAAAATTTCTGTCATTAAGCAATGTGGTAGTAAAGTATAAGGTCACATGATCACATTGTTTAGTAATGGCAATCTTGGCAGTCCCAGTTGTGAGGACCTCACACGACTGCAATGTGGGAAGAGGCAGGAGTTCCAGGCAAGCAAGCCAGTAGATAAGAACTAGGATGGAGGGCAGATGCCGCGGATGAGTGCTAGGGATTGTGGGCAGGTGGGTGCCACTGCTGGGAATGGAAAGGGCCAGGGCTGTGATTCCTCTGTGCTACATGCCACTACCAACTGAGGCTACCAGCAGCAATAAGGTGAGGAAGTTTTCAAGGCCTTTCCTATGTGTGGCCAAATGCCTGGTGGTGATTCCTGGCAGCTACTTGGCTAAGGGCTTTATGTGCCAGAGGGGGAGGCAGGGGCACCTGCCCAGCATGGCCAGCAGAGCACCTGCTTAGTAGGGCTTCAGGCAAACAGAGCTGAAGGAAGGCAGTTGAAGAAGACACCAAAGATCATTTGGAGACAGCAAAAGAGAAGATCTCCAAGTGCCTGAATGTTGATCACATGACTGTGGGGACACAGCCACAGCCAAGGACCAGCCTTCAAGGACTAGTCATAAATCCATTTTATAGTGCTGTTGTAACTTTGAACTGTTGCTAAACAAATGGACGTAACCCAAAGACTACTTATCAAAACATCCCCCACAGGTAACTTGTCTAATCTCCTTTAAAATGCATCCTATCCTAATGCTATTAAAAATACTATTCAATTACTTTTTTAAAAATTTTATGGAAAAGACAGAAGAAACAGTAGGAAAATACAAAAAGTTTCCAAACAGACAATTACTCTCCTTTCTTCTTATAGCTCAGTAAAAATCTGAAAATTTAGAAACATTGCATGATAAAACTCTTGTATGAAAGCAGTAACATTTCTTAAGATTCCTGTTCCCATAAACGTATGATGTGCTTTGTAAAATTGCTATGGCAGAAAAGATCCTTAGATATAGCCTCTAGGCATCTTAAGACTGTAGGATTTTTGTCAATTCTTAAATTACGTTCCAGTGTTTTCCTCTTAAATCATAATATTTAAGTATGATTTAACTATTCTGGCCCTCTTAAATTTCTTAAATTTTAAAACTGAGTCAGTTCTTCTGTATCTGTGTCTAAAGTTTATTCTTGTAATATAATTGTGTGATTAAAAAGAATAAAGATTTCTAAACACTATTTTTATTTTGTAATAGGAAGCAAATCAAAATTCAGCAAATGCTCAAGCAAATGCTTCACAGAATCAACAGGTAAATCTTACTGCCTTAGTGCAACTAAATATCCCATCGTTGTATTTGACTTTTTAGAATAACATTGTGTAAACAAGCAGATGTATTTCTTGTGAATAAATTTGTAACCAATTGTTTGCTTCAGACTTTATTATTGCAGTAAGGACAGGAAAAATCAGATTCTTTATATTCCGATTTATTGTTTTAAGATTTTTTTTAATAATGAAAGCTAACCTGCTGCAAGATTCAAAAATAATTTTTATCTCCCAAGATTGAATCTAGTCTTTATATAGTCCTGTAGGTATTCATTAAAAAAATTAAAAAATATTGATTTCTATCTTGTGTGGTATTGGAATGATACCTGTTTCCTAGGAAAAGATGATAGTAGGTGAAAGAATCTTTCATCTATCAGTTCATCTTCTGATAAATATCTTTTTGGTAACAGACTATGGTCACCAGTGAAGGTATTTCTGTGGCTAACTCTGAATACATTCTCAGAATTCCAAATGTCTCCACTGGCTCCCAGATCCAGGCTTTTCACTAAATTCAGTAAAAGAAATTCAGCTAATTCATTGAAACTTTACTGACTCTTTAATAAAAAGGTCATTTTCCAGATTATTCTAGGCTTCCTTACTTAACTTTGAAACTTAGGAAATATAGAAACTGCTTATATTTTTCCCAGTTCTGTCCTTTATTATATCACTTTGTTTTCCACTTCTGTTACTACAGGTGCCTGATAATCCACCAAACCATATACTTTTCCTCAACAACCTACCAGAAGAGACAAATGAAATGATGTTATCAATGTTATTTAATCAGTAAGTGCATATGTTTTCTCCTTTTTCCAAAGATGTCAGCTGCAATATTGCATGCAATTACTTCAAAATATAGCTCCCTGAAATCGATTTAGTATTACATGGGATTGGTTGTCAACAATTTTACATAGACTAAAGCTATGAATACACAGGACTGAGATCATGTAGTTTTTACTGACCTTTTCTTATTTGTAGTAGTTTCCTAGAGTTGTTCAAGAATGATGTATGAACAATGCAAGAAGCTGGGCTTCTTGGTTTTAGCTGAATGGTTTATGAATATTATACTGATTGCACATGATTTTATATGGCTGTATCACTGAACAGTAAATGTATGTGCATGCGCATGCTTAAATTCAGACAAAGGATAGGTATCTTGTAGGTATCTTGACTTTAGCCTACCCCAGTTTTGTTTTGTATGTTAGCTTCTGAAATTCTTTGCCAGCTTGGTTAGAAATGAAGTGCCATGCTCCTAAGAGCACCAGCATAGGGAAGGCAACACTACTTCCTTTCAAACTGTCACTCATAATTATTTGAAGAATGGAAATTCACTGCATTGTGAGTCCTGATTTAAGGATAGGCCTCCCAGCTTTTGCTCAAACTGAATGAATCCATATTTCTAGCACTAACGTTCAACAATGTGCTAATAGAGGTTGCTGTCTTACTATTACAGATATGCTTAATTCATTTGTCCTTTTGGTTCAAAGTGTTGATTCTGTTTTAAAAGGACTTTGACTCAAAATATTGAAACATTTAGACTGTTTTGAACAGTCTGCTCAATCCAATTTTTGAATTGGTTTGGAATCTGCATATGCCAGAGCAGTTGGGAGTCAGGCAGTATACAAGCTTAATAATACATAATAACTGAGTTGACTTGGCAAGCAATTGAGTTCAGATATTCCATCAAATCACAATTCAGTTGAAATTCTCTCAGAGTCATATTAACTTTACCCATTTTCTTCATTTTTTTCAACTGCCTCCTCCCTCTAATTGTTGCTAATTCCATTTCACTGTAATTGAAGATGACTTTTTATTTTAATGATTATTTAATGACAAATTATAGAATACAGAAGTGTTTGAAGAGTACTGTATGTAGGACAGATTGCAGATTTGCTGAAGGCTGAATAAAATTTTGGCATAGTTAACTTAGTAGAACCTTGAGTTTACTATCTGGTGCATAAGGATTTATTGAACAGTAGTTCATTATATTAATTATGAACTTTATCGTTACAGACTTTTCTGAATTTGAACTTTCTGTATGTCAATTACATCGTTTTCATTGGGTGAAAAATGTATTACTGCTTTTCCTTTTTCTTTTCTGGCTTGCCCAGATCTATAGTGTTCAATTATTTTTTTTAATAATGAACTTCAATTTTAAGTTATCATTTGTTAAGAGCATAAGTCTAGCTCCATGACTGGCAATGATAAAGAATATAAACTTATATAATATAAATATTTTTTGTCTAGGTTCCCTGGTTTTAAAGAAGTGCGCCTAGTTCCTGGTAGACATGACATTTCATTTGTGGAATTTGAAAATGAAGGACAGGCTGGAGCTGCTCGGGACGCCCTCCAAGGATTTAAAATTACCCCATCACATGCAATGAAAATTACGTATGCCAAAAAGTGATGGCAATGAACTCACATTTTTTGAAAGAACTTGTTTACGTGCTTTTTTTTCATGTGCCATGGGTTTTTTTTAGGGCGGGGCTGAATAAATTAAATGATGGTTCCTTAACTTTAAGGAAACTATGTTATATAAAACACTTGGGGTTTCATCTAGTCAGCATGTTTGCATTTCTAAACATGTTCAAGGAATGCTAACATTTCTGCTGACTACTGTTAGTTTTTGTTGATGTACATAAATTGGTTTAAGATACTGTGAACTTCAGATCCTTGCAACTTGCTTAATAAGAAATAAAACTGTTTAAGAGTTCATCTTTGATTGCTGTTTCATGTGATCAAAATTATTAAATTTAGCTAATTACCGGTCTAGAAATTGGCTATCTTTGAAAGTTCTAATCTGGAATTGTTTACATTTCGTTATGATTAGCATCTCCAAAGGTCCAAGTTCCAACATAGAAGTTTATAAGGAATGAGTTTTGCCCTAATAATATTTTCCTACAAGGGACTGGGGTGGGGGGAGGGGGGAGCTATGCCCACCCTAGAATAACTGCTGGGGAAGTAAAGAAGTGAAGAAAGTGGGTGGCCTCATTTCCTTTTGTATTGATCTCTGCTTCCTACCAACTTCATCTCTATTTATTGCTAGAATATGGCCTCTAGAAATATTTCTCCTAAGCAAATGCCGCCTTTGATGAGAAAAAGTTTTCCACCCACTCCTGCCTCCAAATTTTCATTAGGAGTTAATAAGGCACAGTGGGATTGTACTTGTTCATCACATTGACATCTATACATATGGATGGGAGTACGTTTGTAGAATTGAAAAAAAACCCTTGCCTTGTATCTAAAGTTGTTCTAAAAAGTTTTTCTTTAGAGACTACTGTAATTGATAGGATGGCTTAATGCCAAATATGAAAATAAATGTAACCAGTGATGCTTACATTGTCTGATAATAGATAATATCTCAAATCTGGTGGTGTAGTTATGTAAATATATTCATAAATGTAGAGATGGGTATGAAAGACTCTGTCTTCGTGTAATTTGCAAATTTCCAGTTTTTATCTAAAACGTGCACTTGGTAAGGAGCAGTACACTACTGTGCACAATGTTCCTATACTAAGAATATTGTGTGAAGGCTTATCCAGAATCTTTTCATAATTGAAAGTAATATGCCAATAATATTGCAGGCTGGGAGATCTCTCTTTTACTTCTGAAACAGCAATCCTGCGAGATACTGTTATGCTGAGTTATTGGCCCTAAATCACTCAACCTGTGGGAACTGCAGTCTTTGTTTAATATCTTTTACACTATACAGGGTGTCTCTGCTGTGTAATTATAAATTTAGACTTACTAATGTTCTAATGCCTTCTGCCAATATTTTACTTACATATTAGTAGTATGTTCATCCTGACACCCAGCTTTTTAATTTAGAAGGAATGTAGGTGCACTAAGCCCTAAAGGTGATACCAAATTTTTGGGAGGGTATTACTAGAGTTGCTATCCTGCTATGTCCTATGTCTAGAAATAGCTCCTAATATCCCTAGAATTGTGCCCTGAATTTGGCCAATCCCATACATTGCTGAGGTTAAGATGGGATAGCTGTATCCCTATGAAGATGGTACGGTACGTTTAGTAACAATTCATGCTGTAGACCAAAATCAAGTAATGTTTTTATGACCTTAAGCACTGATTTATAAGATATACTAAGAATGGTCAAACAATAATGGAGAACAACATAGAGTTAAGACAACAAAATACAGTATAGAATTAGAACATTTAAATGCCTGTTGCATAAGTCATACTTTCAGATTTTGTTATAATGAGTTCCAGACAAATTCATTTTAATTCTTAAATGGATTAATCCCCAGTGAATATTTTTATAACTTTTACCAAATAAGATTTTAAACAAATATGTAACCAAGGAATCAATTTTGTAGAAGCTTAACCAAAGAAAACTTAATGTAACTATTTCATTACATACAGTCTTGGTGAACAACTGGTCTGTTTAGCAACTGTTTGAACGATGGTGTCGTAAAGTAATTTTATGACTGGTCCTTGAACTTACAACTGTTCTCACATTCATACTATTACCATTTGGGCATTTCGCAACCAGCATACATTTATGATAGTTGCAGCATCCTGCAGTCACATGATCACTACTCGGTGAGATTCACAACCAGCTTCCAAAAAGTAAAATTAATGGAGAAGCCAGCAGGAAGTCAAGTCACAGTCACAGTCACATGAGGATGCACTTAATGACTGGGTGATTTGCTTAACAACCACAGTGGATCTGACATAAATCTGCCACTGATAGGTGATGTTTCATTTAACTGTGTTGCTTAGCAACAGAGTTGCCAGTCTCAATTGCAACCTATATTGTCCCTGATAGGAACCTTTTATGTTTTGCTCAGAGCTGAGCCTGCAGTTTTTCCCCTTCAATAATAATCCCTTATTTGTCGAATACTTTTCCCCATATCTTCCTCCCCAGAAAAGAGGTAAAATTTACAGGCAATCAGTCTATAGGAGACTCAAGATGCTTTTCCTGAAATAAAAGCTATTCTCCCTACTAATGGAACTGAGTGTTCAAATATTCCCTCTTCCATGCAACCTCCTCTGATATATTCTGTAGGGTCTTCTAATCCATGTCTGGCCAATCATATGAGACTAGTGGCCCTACTTACTTTTTAGAGCATATTAAGTTTGCAGTCAAAATGTTAATCATAAGGAAGAATGTCAACTCTGAAGTGAACCTGGCTGAAGCCATCTTGTGCTGCCTCACAGTTGCCACGAAGCCTGAGAGAGGAAGGGGAGGGGGGGGAGTAGATAGCCCAGCTTACAGCCAATATAAAAAGTTTTCCTGTGGGAACCAATGTCATAACAGGTGGCTGGTGAAGGAGAGGAGCCTGCCAGCTATATTCATTGGACAATGTGACTGATGACACGGGAGGGGGGAAGTTTTATTCTCTTAATTAGGTGAAAACCGTGGGAACGTTCAGAGTTGGTTTTCACCAGCTGTGCCGATATGATGTATCTAATAAACATGTCCTTTGAGGAATCTACCTTCCTCGGAGTTCTGATTTCAATGGGTGCATTACTCAGAACGCTGACATTAAACCAACTCCGAGGCAGATAGATTCCTCAAAGGACAAAGATGATGCATAAAACAACAGCAAAAGCTGCCATGCTGTTTACTTTCTCTGCTCTGTTGGGCATCAAGGAAGCTTTTTCTGAACATAGGGAGAATTAGTGAGGAATAACCTCACTCTGTTCATAAGGTTTTTTGATTCCAGCCAATCCAGTCTAACATTGTACTAAATAGTTAATACAGCCAGGCTTTCTTGGCAAATAAGATGGGCTCCAAGCCAATGCAAGCATAGCACCTCTCTGCTATTTTTAAGGGACCCTGACTTTTTCAGGCTTCTGCATGAGTAGCTCCTGCCATGTTTTTTGTTTTTTTTAAAGATCACATAGAAACCTGGATTTTTTTAAAAATAATAATACTAGGCTTATGATTAGCAGAGAGGTGCTGCATTCACAAAAGTTGGAAACGATCCTTCCAAATGATTTATTTTCTCCTATCATGCTCACATCAATGACTCTGGGTGACTTAATAAAGAAGTAAGCATGCACGTACCGTCTGGTTAATCCTGGTTATGAAGATGCTGTATATTATCAGCTGCTGATGCTGATTCTTAAAGTAATAATTGGAAATACCATTTTACTCAGGAGGAACGGGAAAGAACGTGTGTCTGAATAATGTAAGGATTTGCACTGCTTTGCATCCTACTTGGATATGGTCTGTTCTAAGAAATTCTTCCTCTTTGTGGAAGAACAGGTTGTCCCCTTGAGTTAAAGGGTTTGCTTTAACTGGCACAGCTTTGTCATGATGTCATCCTTCTTTTGTCTAGATTCAGCAAAGGATTGATAATGGAACAAACCCGCAGTGTGGATTGATTAATAATACAGTATCTCCTTGTGCAGAATGTGCTTGGTGGAATATTGGAAAGTTTGGTTAAGAGTCTTGTTTAGCAAAAAGAAACCTTTGCAGGGCTCCTGGAACCATGCAGTTCTTCAAAGAGGATGAAATGTTGATTTCCAAACATACTGAATTTGCCCCGCTCTCCCTGCCCTGGCACACATACATTAATGTTTGGATGAAAAAGAAGCTCCATGACCTCCCTTTTATTTCTCCAAGGGAGATTGGGCTGCTTGCAAAAGAGAGAAGAGAAAATGTCACCTGCGGTTCCTTTGCTGATCTTGCTACTGTGCCTTGGATATGCTTTCCCAATTCTAAAGAGCAATTCTTTCTGCGCAATCCTGCTAGCAAAAAGCTGGGTGCAGATGAGGAGCACTAATACAAAGGAGTGCCTTGCCTGTGATCTCTAGCTCTTTGTTCCTTGGTTGCTGAAAATAGGGCAGCGGCTGAAAAATGGTTATGTTTGCAGATGTACTTTGATGCTCTCATCCTGCCCCCAATTTTTCTTACTTATAAATTAGTCTTTTTTGCTTATGGCTTTCCCACAGCATTAGTACTATATTCCTTGGCAAGAGTAAAAGTTCACCACAGTGCACCAGATTAGACATGCGTTAATACTGAACATATTTAAAAATTAAATGTTTACTTAAAATTGATGAACGAAAGAGGATCTGTCTGTCTGTCTGTCTGTCTGTCTGTCTGTCTGTCTGTCTGTCTGTCTGTCTGTTATCTATCTATCTATCTATCTATCTATCTATCTATCTATCTATCTATCTATCTATCTATCTATCTATCTATCTATCTATCTATCTATCTATCTATCTATCTATCTCAGTCTAACAAGCTAGCCATCTAGCTAGCCATCCCCCCAGCCATTCAGCCATGCATTCATTACAGTATACCTTTATGCCATCTCTTCTTGTCTATTTTCTTTCAATTCATGCAGTAGAGTTACGTACGTATGGAAATCCCTCAAGCAAAAGCATAGGGGAAATACTCTGTGGTCTGTCTGTCTGCCAGACTGAGTTGTGCTTGTGAGCACAGTTTCCTATCTTGAGCAGGACAGATACAGTAAGTGTTGATCCATCCATATTTTCCTGAGAAAAGTAGAATGTCTTTATTGCTTTCTATCTGCTGCATCTAAGAATTTCCCTTTGTGTTATTGAACACACTGAGTTCAAACCACTTCCAAGTTTCCACAAGGAAGGGGCAAAGATGGACAGAAAACTATCTGCTATCTAGGGGTTTTCAGAGTTATTGCAGTTCAGATCTGGTAATTCTATTTACATTCTCTGCCACCTAGCCATGCCCTGCATTATATTCTATAAGAAATATTTTGCCTTAAAATTTTAATTTGCAATGAAACAATGAGAAATTCTATGCATCCCTCAGGGTTCCCCTTTTTTTTAAACAAATGGTTTTAATCCATCACATAATGAATGAATTAAACCATCTTTTTAATGGTCTATGATGCTATTGAAATAGTAATTTCAGTGGCAGCTGGATATGATGTATACAGTGGATGCAATCTACATCTAGTGGCTCTCACTGTTTTCATCAAAATTATGAAAGCAGTGTCACAGTATTGCACTACAACAGTACAAATATTGTTCTAGAAGATTGGGGGCATTTGGTTTTAAAAAAAAACATGTTTTCTTCTTGCATAGATTATGTTTGTGAAGATATCTACTATCCCTCTACCTTTAGAATCTTTTCTGATTCTGTATTCTGGAAAGAAAGGTCTTACTTTCAGACTACATGCCAGATTGAGGTCTGTCTGGAGCACTGTATTTTCATTAATTTTTTTTAAAACTGCTTATTTTTTATGACATTGATTTTTCCCTAGGGAAAGGAAGGGCTGAATCCTCTGGTCACAATACCTCCAAAGTCGTGGTCTGGAGGTACCATTATTGAAATTATTTCTGTTTTTGGTACATTGATTTCATTGCCAGAAAAGCGATACTAGGTGTGATTTCAAACATTAGGAATTGGGGTTGAATGACAGGCAGCCCCCTGAAAAAGAGGGGGTGGCAGAAATTATCATGCCACTAGCCCAAAGTGACTGAGTTAGGCCCAGGGGGCTTCTGTGAGAAATTACGTGGAACCATGACACTTTCATTCTGTGGGTCTCAGCCTTATTCCATATCTATTTAAAAATCCCCTCTATTCCAAAGGCTATTAATCAAAATAGCTCAATTCTTTGGTACTTTGTGGAGGTCAAATTATCTCAAATGATAATTAAAAAGATAGTAGGTATTTCATATAAATTCTGGTTTTTGGGGGCATAATTTGACTATTAGGAGGATCAAATGAGCACAGTTGATTATTTCTACAAGAGATGTTCCATAACAACATGTCATTCAGAAAACAAAGAAGACCATTTCCAAAAGACAAGAAATGAACCAGCTACGTAAATATAGGTGTTTGCATGAAAATATTGCTGGATTGCTATGTAAATTTTTGCACTGGGTAGTGCTGGTTTAGCATCTAAACTTCATCATTTTTCATGATAAATATTGATGACTTTGCCTGTTCAGCTGAATATTTCTGCTAAGCTAATCAAGTGTGACAAAACAGTTTCATTGAAATTATTGAATACATTTCTGCAGAGTGTTTTATTGACTGGGCTAGGGCCGTGGGAATAAGATTTACACAATGTTTATGGGCAAGATTGTTTTCTGTTGCTACAGTATAAGCAAATATTTTCCTGACAAGTCTTCAAGCTATTCTACCAACTTTCCTTTCCTTTCCTTTCCTTTCCTTTCCTTTCCTTTCCTTTCCTTTCCTTTCCTTTCCTTTCCTTTCCTTTCCTTTCCTTTCCTTTCCTTTCCTTTCCTTTCCTCTCCTCCCCTCCCCTCCCCTCCCTTCCCTTCCCTTCCCTTCCTTCCCTCTCTCTCTCTCTCTCTCCTCTCTCTCTCCTAGAAGAGCAAATGGGGATG
>QLTV01000974.1:11048320-11061200 GCA_003457575.1 Thermophis baileyi
ATAATAATAATAATAATAATAATAATAATAATAATAATAATAATAATAACAACAACAACAACAACAACAACAACAACAACAACAACAACAACAACAACAAACAGTTGAAGCTTTCTACTTGGATGTTCATAATAGGTCCTTCTTGTTTTTTGTTTTTCTTTTTTCTCCTAGGTTGTTGTCTCCAGTTTTATAGAACACGGGGGGATCATTGAACTCCAGGGTTTTTTTTTTTTTTTTGAAAGATTGGTTCTTGTCTTACATCTATTATGCTCTAAGTCGACTTCACAAATCAAAGATCATCTGAGAGCTAAACTTTCCTGCTTATAACGCTCTGTGGAATTGGAAAGACACACTTTATCTTTTACAACTTCTCCACTGCAGAAATGGAATTGGGAGAACTTTTGGAGAAACAAAAGCTGAGGTCCATCTGTTCAAGAATCTTGGCCTGGGGTCAGTTTATCAAGGGCTTTTTATGGTACTATTGTGCTATACAGTACTAATTTTTTTTTTGTCACTTACCTCTCTCCTGTCCCCAAGTCTAGTTTTAGTGAGGTTCGTTTAATACATGGGTGTCAAACTCGCAGCGTCACGTTGCTGTCACGTGACGTTTCGTGATGTTTTTCCCCTTTGCGGAGCTGGGGTGGGCGTGGCCTGCACATGATGCATCTGGCCAGTTTGACACCCCTGGTTTCATAGCATACCTGGGTTACACTGGATAACCAGACACTTGGTTATCTAATGCTGTAGACAATGCATAATGTCAAAGGGTGATGAATGAATGATGTCAATAAAGACACTATTGTTTAAGAGTAATTCATCACAAAAGGAACATTTAAGCAAGATGCAATATCTGAAGAAATCATACCTTATGCCATAAGATTTGTACAGATCAAAACAGTAATAAAAGAACATTATAAGTCCTCATAAAAAGATAACATGCTCACACAGCATTGCCATATTCCACTTGTTCAGTATATTACAGCAAATGTCTTCATTAAAGTTGCAAACCCATCCTGGGTTTGGCAAGATGGATGACCTCCAGTGAGCCCTTGAATCGGACTCTTAAGATTAAATTCACTTATCATTTTTGAAAGTTCGTATAAAGTAGCATGAAAAATAACTAGATTCTGATTATACTTTATGAATGGAAGTTGTTCTCGCTCTTTTATCTAACACTGCTGCAGATCAAGGTTTCAGAGTAACATACTATAATAAGGTCGGGTTTGTGAGTATCATGAAGAAACTATGGAGAGTTTCCTTAGAAACCAGAAAAGAGTAGGAACTATTGGAACTGTCTTTCTTTTTTTTTCAGCTATCTTATAGTGTCTGGGCAACACAAAAATCCCTTAGGCAATATTGAAATAAAATGTAAGATCTTTCCAAGTCTCTTTCTTGTCTTTGCATTCCAGAAGGGGTCAGTAGGAGGTAACTTGCTTCTGTCTATCTCTAAAAACTTGGGTGTATTTCAGTTTTTGGTAACTGTGAATAGGTCTGGGTATACTGAGGGTTCAGTGTGTTTAGAATGGGTACAATGGAGAAAGAAGGTGTTTATTAGTGCTGTTGCATTATTACTCTTCCAGACTGGATAGATCACTGGCCCCTCAGTGCTGGACATCTTTATATTGTGGCCTTAAATATCTGAAATGGCAAGAATCCGTGGGTTGCATTCTGTGGAATCCCAGAATCTAAAGTCTGGATTCTAAAAAGCAACAATAAACATGGATTATGTCAGATGGTCCTTAACACCTTTGGAGCAATTTTCTGCCTATTCGCTTTAACATTCAAGCCAAGTTTTCTCTGAAGTTGCCAAAAGTCATTATTGATTCAAAGGCAAATATGTATAGATAGAGGCATAGACACAGACAATTAACACATATACAGAAACACTTAGATTAGGAGAGGAAACAAAGAAGAAGAAAAAGTGAGATTGGTAAATGCATATACAGGTAGTCCTCGACTTACAATTGTTCTGACCTGATTCACAAAATCACGAAACAGACTCCTTGTCCCGAAAAAAACCCTTTTTATTTGGCTAATGTGAATTCCTAGCATTCACATACAGAAAAGCCTTTCAAGGGTGAATTTCAACAACAGACCTTATCAGTCCTTGGATAGTTGCCAGGCCAATAGCTTCCAGGCACAACGCTTGTACAATGAAATACTTGGCAAGGAGTCCCTGTGAGGCACGAACTCAGATAAGCAAATCTTCACACTAATAAACGAACTAATTGTCTCCTGCAAACACCACTCCCCTTTTGCTGCTATTTATTCCCTATGGGAGGGGCCATTCAGCGTCCACTTGTACCTTTACTCCCGAGTCGACCCCTGTTCCTTAATTGTTCCCTTCTCCTGACAGCTCTGTGCATGCGCACATCGGGGACAGGCTCCAGCTGTTCTTCTGCCCCACTTATCTCCGACTCCGAAGGTAGCTGATAACTGTCGGATGGCCCTGGTCCCATCTCTGCCTCTGACACAGAGCACTCATCAGAGCCTTCCCCAGACTCCAGGACTGGCCCATGTTCCTCCCCAACCTCCTCACTCTCCGAGTCTGCCACCAGCTCCACTGGCCGCTGGTGGGCCACAACACAGTTCATTTAGTGACCATTCGAAGTTACAACAGCGCTGAAAAAAGTGAAATGACCATTTTTTACACTTATGACTATTGTAGCATCCCCATGGTCACACGATGAAAATTCAGATGCTTGGCAACTGACCCATATTTATGACCGTTGCAGTGTCCTGCTGTCATGTGATCCCCTTTTGTGACCTGACAAGCAAGGTCAATGAGGAAGCCAGATTCACATAACAACCGTGTTACTAACTTTAATAACTGTGGCAAGAAAGATTGTAAAATGGAGCATATTTCACTTAACAAATTCTCACAGCAACAAAAATGTTGCTCAATTGTGGTCATAAGTCAAGGACTACCTTTGTGTCATTTTGTTAAAATCATCCATAGTTCTCAGCTATTGAACCTATATCAATTGAAATATAAGTTTCTGAATTCAAATTGGATCCCCTGTCCTATCTTTTCCTTGTTTTTAGAAAACAACAATATATTTATAGATACTGGAGACCTCACACATTCTAAGAGTGATCAATGGAGACACTAGCAACATCCTCTGTAGTGCAAATAAGGTGGTCATCTGTGCAACAATGAATACAAACTAGGAAAATCCTGTCATTTACCTGCTGAAGTGAAAGATTCTCAAATGCTCAAATATTGCATTGCCTTGTTACATTTCTTTCTTTATGTAGACTCCTCATAAATTTCTAAACTGAGTTCTTTATATTAAAAATGTTACTTTCATTTTTTTTTGTCAGACACTGTTTCAATTGACCAACTAGCTTTACATTTTGCATTTTTTTTTGTTCGCTTCAAGATACTGTTGGTGCATCTTTGATGGGACTGATTAGGAATTCATGTTTGAAAAAAGTATAATGTATTTGTTTGGTAGGTTTGTACTGACCTCCAGTGGCTATATTGTACTCTAGTGTTTTTACAATTAAAGGCATGTTATATAATGCACTGCAGTACTGTCAGCCTAACATCATTTTATGAAACATACACTGAAGATGAGAGCAACTCATTCAGATGTTATAGGAAGCAATATTCAGAAAAAGGTATAGGTATTTAAGTCAGCTTTGCTATAGCTCTCTGCAGGATGCTATCTTGGCAGCTGACATGCAAAGCATTTTAGTAAAAACCAGAGGATACGTTTTATTATGTATATTCCAGAAAGCCCATTGTTTAAGGAAGAGCATGATAAACTACAAGTAACTATGCATAGCTCTAGAGCAGTGGTTCTCAACCTTTCTAATGCCGCAACCCCTCGCAACCCCCGCCCCACCGCNTGCGCATGCGCAAAGCGTTCTGCGCATGCGCAGAGGGTAAAAGAACCCAAATGGCGGCGTCCGGGCGGGTGGGCGAAGTCTCCCACTTCCGTGGCTACCGGCTGTCCGGCGACCCGCAGGCATGGCCGAACTGGGAGCATTTCCAAGATGGCGGGTTAGCGCGCGCGGCGACCCCTGTGAAAAGGTCGTTCGACCCCCAAAGGGGTCGCGACCCACAGGTTGAGAACCGCTGCTCTAGAGTTTTAGTTTTGCTAGTCAGCCAATTTGCATGATTTTTAATAAGAATGTTGATTATACTTAGTTTTAATATAAACTAAACTTAGAGAAAGAAAGGAGAATAGAAACAAGGAGTAAAAATGTAAAAACTAAAGAGAGAAAAAAGAAAAAAGTAAGAGTACAAAAAAGAGAAAAGAATATATAAAGAAGTGACTTCCAACATTCATTACAAGTATAAACTAATTTAGTGACTCTTCACCCTCTCTAAGGTTACAAACATTTATCTCTTCATCCCTTATCCTATCTCTTATCTATAAACAAATCCAGAAAAGTTCTTTATAATCCTTGTGTTAGAGAAAGTCCATAAGGGGATTCAGAGGATGGTAGAGGACAGGAAGGCCTGGAGGAACGTTGTCCATGGGGTCACGATGGGTCGGACACGACTTCGCAACTAACAACAACAACAATGTTCATTTATTTTACTTCTAACAGGCTTAATCTTTAGTTCATTGAATATTGTTTTAGGATTTGATTTCTCTTCACTTATTTTTTGCCCGATTATACAGAGTTCTTCAAGGCTTTAAAAAGCTTCTTTTGTAAATTCAATAGGAACAAATTATCCAGGTCACTGTTTTGGTTTGTTATTTGTATTCTCATTTTAAATTTGAAAAGCAGTTTCTTTTGTAAATCCAGTAAAACATCCTTTTCTAAGCCATTTTCTTAGCCTGTCACTTGTAGATCTATGGTACTTTCAATACTATATCTTGTCAAATAAAATGTGTTCTATTTATTCACCTGGCTTTTTTAAACATGTTGGTCTGAAGGACTCTAATAGCTTAGAAGTAGTTAATAAGCAATTTCTAAAAGTGATTAGAAAGTAAAGTTTTCAAACTTAATACCACTTAAAAGTCTCCATAGCAGTTGTTGGCAAAATGTCTAATACTACCGTCTCCTGGTGCTCAAACCCACAAAAAAACTTGTCTGGAGCACCTGTGGATGATTTCCCATTCTATCTTTATTTGGAGAGGTTCCGAGGAATTGGTTTACACATTGGTTCCTTGATTTTTGCCTTGGTCATTAACTCCACCTTCATTAAGCCATCTTCAATTTATAAAGTTCTTGTAAACCATTCAAACATGCTTGAGAAAGGTGGATATATTAATTTTTTTAAAAAAAATTGAAAGAATTTTTTTTCTCTATGAAGTATTACATGATGTCTGATTCAGAGGTGGGTTCCTCCTGGTTCGGACCGGATCGCCCGAACCGGTAGCGACCCGCTGGTGACATCACAGTGACGTCACGGATCTGGTTCAGTCGGTGCCAATCTGTGGGCGCTGCCATCTTTTTTAAAAAAAAAATTTTCCGGGTTTTTTTCTTCTGCACATATGCAGAAGGCGAGTTTCCAGCACTGTGCATGTGTCGCCATCTTGTTTTTGGCTTTTTAAAAAAAAATTCTGATTTTTTGGCACTGCGCATGCGTGCGCGCATGAAGCGTGCCCACGAGGCGCACCCATGAGGCGTGCCCACGAGGCATGCCCACCCGGCATGGGAGGAAGCGAACCGGCAGTGAGGTAAGTTAGGACCCACCCTGGTCTGATTATATATCCAGCCAATACTTCTCCCACCTCTCTCCAAAGACTTGTCACTTGCTGGTCTGACACTTCGTGCTAAACCTTATTTTGTTTTAATAATGGTTTGTTGAAACCATAGGAACTTGGTTTAGATATTCTGTTAAAAGCACAGGATTGTTATAAATCAATATTGAACTAAGACAACACAAAATAAAACACAATATTGGCCTGAGGAGTGGGGATATGGGCAAGAATAAGAAACCTAAAGTTGCTAAGTTGATACTGTAATCTTTCAGTGATCCAATGTCCATCTTAGCATTTGCCTATTCTCTCAGTACACAATAACAAAATTATGAGAACCAATAAAACAGAGGTTATACTAGTAAACCAAACTGGTGAAAGTAACCAAGGGGTATAATTAACAGGCATGGTGTTAATTTTGGAAAAACAAAACCTTTTAGGCTTAAATTGAGAGCATCTGTTTTTACCTCTAGATGTCCTTCTAGGTTCAGTAAAGCTGAATATAGCTCAATATAGCTCAATGCAATAGATGAAGGTTTATATGAATCACTAGATATCCCGATGCCTAATGCCTCGCCAAAGTTGGAATTTTATAATGTGATTAAAAAGCAACAAAATCCCCCAAATCATGCAAGTGGTAGTAAATATATTTCACTTTAATTTGCACTAAGTACAAACTTAGCTTCTCTATGCCCTCAAATTTGTAGCTTTGATCGGTGGTATAGAATTTTTTTTTAAGGTTTTTATTGAACGAAAGCAACTTTCTTAAATTTCTATCTAATCAAAAAGGACAACATTCAGATTCACCCATGACATTTAAAAATATGACAGGAAAGTTTGTTTCCCAGCATGTATTATTTCCAGCTTGTGTTATTCCCATTTCCAATCGTGGAGAGAGCTTATGGTTACCACAACTACTGTAGAATCCACTGATATACTTTATCATACATGGAGTTGTCTAGTCCCTCATTTGAACAACTTTTGCTCATAACATCATAGTTTCTAATGGTGGTAGTCTTGACAGCAGCGCATGGTTATTTCTTGTAAAAGATGTAGGCTTAAGTGTCAGACTAGAATAAGTTGTATTGCATCTGACTTTCAGAGCCTGAAAGAAGTTTCTACTCTATAAACATCTTCACTGACAACTCTATGATCTCTATATAACACTTGCTTTGAAAAAAGAATACCATAGATACAGCCATATTAAGTTAATAACCTCCATTGTCCAGACTGCTTTAACAACCTCCTTCTCTACCTCTTCTAACAATGTGCTACAATTCTGAATCCATGATTATAAAATACAGGATGAGAACTCATCACCAAGTCACAGATTTTTCAGAACTGGCAAAGCCTTCCTCTAAGATACAATCCCAAATTACAAGCTCCTTCAAGAGTGTCTCTAAATTTAGAGCATCTCTAAATGATTAACTATCCCCGTAATCACTTTAAATCTGGAGGTTTTTCTTCTTTGTTCTTTAACATTAACCCAAAGGTTTCAGCTGACTCTGTTTCCTTTCATAAACCAAATAAGTAGGATGAGAACAAATAGACAAAGGTTCTCTGTAGCTTTTTCCTCAGTTATTGATTTGCCTTCCAGGATTTTACCTGTGCTGTCAACATTTATATTGCTCAATATATTGAGAATTACATTTAATGATAGGCTTAAGAAACTCTTCTTTATTAAAAAAAAAATGTAAATACATTCCAGCATTTTGATCAGAGCATGTTTTAAATGAAGTTTCTTATTTAGTTTGTTTGGCAATTTAAAGATGATCTACAATTTATGGAAAAATTGTGAAATGATGTTATTTATTTTCTTGACACAAGGCCTTAACACAGGGTAAACAACGATGACTTTATTACAACAAACTAATAGTTTAAAAATTAATTAACCATGCCATATTCAAATACACACAATTAAAAGCTTGTTTGAGCAACAACCTCTAAAAATGCTAAGGACTGAGGATGAGGTAAAGTAAGTAGTCTTGTCTTTTACTCTTAGGACGATAGCATTCAAGAAAACAAGTCTGTTTTTGAGGATATCCTCTATTTCAAACCAAGGATATTAAACCTGTCTGAATGGCCGTATTTGATCCACAATTCACTTGATAGATCAGATTATTTTAGGGCACGTTTTTGCTCAGAGAAATGCAGCATCCAACATCCTAGGCATGGTAGAGAAGGAAAAGTCTGATGAAGACAGCTTACCAGTGCTCTAGTAGAAGGCCCTACAGAATATAGGAGAGACAAAAAGCTTAAGGGAATGGTAGAAATTTGTAGAAGGGGAAAGTGCGTTCTTGAAAGCAATGTAAGCCAATTGGACTGGGTTAGGTCTATAAGCCAATGATCCCATTGTCTATATCAATGTTTCTTAACATTGGAAACTTTAAGAGGTATGGACTTCAACTCCCATAATTCCCAGTTCGCATGCTGGACAGAAAGAGATCCCACCTCCAAGGCAATGGTGACATCAATGGCGAGGTGTGAGCAAGGGTGAATGCAGCCTGGATGCGTTGGCGAGAACTCACTGGTGTCTTTTGTGACAGACGAATGCCAACCCGTCTTAAATCTAAGATTTACAAAATGGAAATGCAAATGGAAATGCAAATGCTCCATTGGATATCGGGCATCTCCCTTCTTGACCACATCACAAATGACACCATTCGACAACATTTTGGTGTGGCACCAATTATAGAGAAGATGAGAGAAGGCCGGCTCCGCTGGTATGGACATGTCCTGAGAGCAGCACCTTCCACTGTTGCCAAGACTGCTTACCAACTAGAAGTCAATGGCCGGTGATTTGCGGGCTCCCAAAATAGAGATGGCAAGACACCATCAAGAAAGATATGCAAGCCGCGGGCCTGCGCCCTGGAGATGCAGCTGACCATGCAAAGTGGCGCTCAGTGATCCAAAAAGCAGACCCTGGACTTGCAGGAATACGCTAGGAAGAAGAAGATGCTGGACAGAAAGCTGAAATCCATTCTTTAAGGTTGTGAAGCTTGAAAAACACTAGTCTATATCCAGATTAAGGGTGCTGCCACAGCCTTGAATTTATTTAACATCAAGACTTAGCAACTGAATAGGAACATCTTCCATCTAGTACAAATTCTTTAATATAAGATTTATATAAATTATATTCATTATTTCTACAGTAAGTGTGCAATTATCATGGATACTGAAAGCTGGGTTAATTTTTGGCTGTGCTTTACACAACCAGTCTGAACATAAAAGGGTCTTTAGGAAGTCACACACAACTGAAAACCTTTTCTATTGTCTATTTCCCCCCTCATTAACTTCTATGTGCATTTACAAACTCACTAACTCCCCATTCTTACCGCCTACTCATCCCACAATGAATATGGGCCTCAATAATGGTGACCACACATAATTCAGAGAAAGGAGGTGGATTTTACACAAAGAAAACATATAAATGGAAAATGTCAACAAAGGAGAGATTATCATTGGGAAAACTGCAATCAGTGGGAAAATATCATTTAAAACTATAAACGTTGTTGAGGGAACAGCCATGAAAATATGGAAAACAGTCACAAAGGAGTCAGTAGGGGAAGGAACAATCAGTGGGAAATAGCAATGAGGGATAAAGTAGCAATCACTGGGGAAAGAGCATTCAATAAGGAAATAGCATCTAAGTAGTACTGAGAGAATTGCCCTGAACAGTTCCTCGGGGGTCACAATGGGCCAGCAAGTATACTGAAGGTTTTATGGAAAAGTACAATATATGCTCTGCAGAAATCCTCTTATTTGACTGAGAGAGAGAAAATGTTGGCTCAGGAGAGATTCCTCTCCAGGATAAACAAAGACTTGGGAGAGCTCAGAGCTGGTGACTCAGTTTTACAGTTCGTGAGTGACTGCATTGTTGATGGACAAAGAAGCTTAAAACGGAAGTTCTCTTGCAGGCTGGCCTTTATATTGAAGCTTTCCTTGTGATTGTTTTTCACAATCAGGAAAAAGTTCCAGAAAAAGTTTCCAGCTCCATTTCTCTTAAAATATGTTTTCTCCTTCCTCTTGTAGGACGTTAGCACCCACCCCTCTTCTAGAAAAATGAAATATCCTAGGAAATATTAAAAAGGCAGAATATTATATAGAACACCCCTGGAAACATGCTTTTAGGCAGAAAAAGACTCGCTCTTAGTAGCCCCCACCTTTGTCAATGGACCATTAAGACCAGAGCAAACTCACTCATCCCCCCCACCTTTGTCAATGGGCAGTCTATTCTACAGTCCACAAGAGTTGCCCCAGCATGCCCCTGGGAGTCTGACAGCCAATCGGAGTGCATTACATACACAGGAATAGGAAACTAAGAGGTGGGGCCCAACAGAGGTCATAAAACCAAGAGACTCAGCATCTTTCTCCTTTTTTTCTCTTCACCCAACATCTGGAAGCATGTGATCCACCTTTTCTGTTCAGGAGCCCATGCCATGTGCTCCTGTCTACCATTAAACCTTCTTTCCAAGCAACTTCCAGGAATCCAGTGTCTTTTTCCCCACTTGGAACTGAACCCAGAAGGATATTCCTTACAACACTCTTGCATTTAAGGTGATCATCACTGTTGAGATTTCTAATCCAGTCCCATTTATATAACAGGATACCTATAGATTTGCTCCAACTCCCACAAGGGATGTTTTTATCCAGGGGTGGGATTCAGCTAGTTCGGACCAGTTCGGGCGAACCAGATGTTAATTTTACATCTGGTTCACCAAACCGGTAGTTGCAAGGACTGGCTGACCACGCCCATCCCACCCCTCCCAGGAGTCTCCACGCAGCCTGTTTTGGATGCGAGGTAAGTGCAGGGCCCATGCGGAGGCTCTGGGAGGGCAAAAAACAGGCCTACCAGAAGTACTGGAAGTCTGAAAAATGGGCCCGTTTCCGGCCTCTGGAGGGCCTCCAGAGCCCAGGGGAGGCCGTTTTCGCCCTCCCGGAGGCTAGAGGAAAGCCTCCGGAGCCTGGGGAGGGTGAAAAATGGGCCTACCAGAAGTACCGGAAGTCTGGAAACAGGCCTGTTTCCGGGCTCTGGAGGGCTTCCGGAGCCCGGGGGAGGCCGTTTTCGCCCTCCTGGAGGTTCGAGGAAAGCTCCGGAGCCTGGGGAGAGCAAAAACACACACCCTGCTGTGGTGCAGGAGGCCGAGTAGGCCACGCCTCCATGGCCATGCCCACCCAGCAACCAGGCAGAGAACCGGTTGGTAAAATTTTTCAATCCCACCCTTGTTTTTATCCCTATAAGCAGCACAGGCATTACATCTGAACAAATGGTTACATCAGCTGGTGGGTGAAAGGAGAGAATAAAGGAAGGAAGATGTCTCATAAACATTACTGTATAGAATCCGACAACTCTTCCAGTATCAGCCAAAGTAGGAAGACTTTTCCTCCTGTCTAATTGTAAAATGGGCTTTCAGAGGTGAGAATCTCTAGGACAAGCTTAAGTAGAGAAGGCTTCTGATCAAAGTGGGGATATCGCTGCAATTCTATATGCGAAGGATGGCAGTTTAGAGAAGAAGTCTCAGGTCTCTATGAAGACTCACCATGCAATTTAAAATGATATTGTGTTGTGTGAACGTAGCTTTTGGTTATGGTTTAGTGCATTTGCGAACCTTATAACTCGGAGTTCCTAACTTAGAGTTACTTTGCTGGGTGCAAGTTCCAAAAAGGCAGTTGTACTTTAGGGCAAATTCAACAACCTGTCCTGCTTACAAATCATCTATTCTCCAAATTGTGCGTGCTTTCTGGAATCAGTTCCCCAACACCTAGCTAGTGTTGACTGTGTCTTGCTCTGAGCGGGAAGTAAGAGAAGAACTTCAGCCTTCTATGTTGCCATGATTCATTAAACAAGATTCACAACCGATGTAGCTGATTTCTAACTCAGCGTGGGTGGGTAGATGGTATTGATTTGTGCTGACAGACAGTGTGCATTGTTGCACAAATACGCTTGGCAATTAAAATGTGGTTTGTTGATGTGGCAGGAGAGAAAGAAGCTGCTTTTCCCGAATGTCTTCATACAGTAAGAGGGTGAAGGAGAACCCTTCAAGTAGTTATGTGTTCCTTTTCCTTATGGACCATTTGTTTTTGCACTGAAAAGCAGCCTGAAGCAGAAAAGCAGCAGGGTGAAGGTTGGCACCCATGGGTGTCTGCTCAAAAGCCCTCTCTCGAGTTCCTTTCATGTTAGTGAATTAATTCATCTGAATGTTCTTATTGATATAACATGTGTTAATAGCCTTCTAAGGTTGCAACTTTCCTATCCAAGACTTTATATATGTGTATATATATGCATGTTTTTTTCTTTGCCTCTCTGTGTGTATAAAAGGAACAGTAAGAGGGATAATACTTTATTTTCCTCAAGCTGTTTAGGAAGCGATGGGAAAGGAAAGTTTAGGAATACTGTTTCCCACTTACCACTACTCTTCAGACTTTGGTTGCAAATCTTTATTTATTATTAATTTTTTAGATTCCAGCTACTTAGAATGTGTAGTTTGGTCCTGAAATAGTGTGTTGTTGTTTTTTTAGGTAGGGAAGACTAATTTGGGTTGCAAATGTCTGGACAACCACTAGGTTACAGGCAGCACACAGTTCTTTATCTCCATGCTATCATCGACTGATTTCTACAGTGCAAGAGATAATTCAACATGCCAACCAAAAGCCAATATATTCTGCTCTCCACAAATATTATTTTGTGCTAAAGCACCATTCTCATTTCCTTTTTTGGAAAGTTCTTGGATATTTGATGCACGCTTGGGTAGCTCCCTTGACTAAGCAATGAGATTGGTTTTCATGGCTCCAGGAGACAAGTGATCTGCTGTGTGGAGGATTACATCTCAAACTGGGAACCAGATGTCCGAACTGAGTCATTTCACACAGTTTTCCCTCAGTAGAATCATGAACTCTCTTTCCTAGTGGTGGGCTTGAAATTATTACACAATTATATTGCAATTATTGTATCTATGAGCCATAGTTTCTTATTTATTTATTTATTTGAATTTATTAGCTGTCCAACTCCAATAGACTCTTAACTTTACTCATACTGCTCTGCACCACACAGCATCCAATAGAAAATAGGACAAGGACCTGCCAAAAGATTTGCCATAAGGAAAATGAGGTATCAAGCTGCTTTCAGTAAAGATGTTTTTTCCATCCATCCATCCATCCATCCATCCATCCATCCATCCATCCATCCATCCTTCCCTTCCCAACCCATCCCTTCTCCT
>QLTV01000974.1:11096967-11141998 GCA_003457575.1 Thermophis baileyi
CACAACAATACACGAGCACACAATAGATACAAACTTAATGTAAACCGCTCCAAACTCGACTGCAGAAAATACGACTTCAGCAACAGAGTGATCAATGCCTGGAATTCACTACCTGACTCTGTGGTTTCTTCCCCAAACCCAAAAAACTTTAACCTTAGACTGTCTACTGTCGACCTCACCCCATTCCTAAGAGGTCTGTAAGGGGCGTGCATAAGCGCACCAGCGTGCCTACCGTCCCTGTCCTACTGTCCTATTGTCTTCATCTATCTGTATTCACTTTGATTATGTTTATGATTATACCTATACCTGCTATCTTGTACATGTTTGACAAATAAATAAAATAAATAAAATAAAAACCATATCAAGTTGTGCAATGTGCTTAGAAAAATGGAATCTCAGAACATCTCATTATCCTCATGTGAAACTTATATACAGGTCAGGAAGCCATAGTACTGATAGAAAATGGCAAAACAGACTATGCTGACCAACAAGTGAAAGAAAGCTGTATATTCTCCCCTTAATTATTCAACTTTTATGTTCAATATATATTTTAAGAATAACTGGATTGTAAGAATATTAGCATAGTTTTCAAATATCCATGAAGGAAGAAATATCAATAACCTGCACTATACTGGTGGCTGAAAATGCAAAGGATCTGAAAACTCTAGTAATAAAAGTTAAAAGTTAAAGAACAAAGTGAAAAAAAGACTAAAATCAGGGGTGGGTTCCTCCCGGTTTGGACCGGCTCGCCCGAACTGGTAGTGACCCGCTGGTGACGTCACTGAAGTGGATCGGCCGGTGCTGGTCCGTGGGCGCTGCCATCTTTTTTTTTTTTGGAATTTTTTTTTTTGAAAATTTTTTTGGGAGGGGGGATTTTTTAAAAAATATTTTTTTATTCTGTCCTCAGCTGTGTTTCGGGCTGATTGCAGCTACTGAGCATGTGCGGAAGCCAAATTACGCGAGGGAACGCGCGCACGCGCACTGTGTGGAAGCAAAATTGTGCGCAAAACGTCATGATGCGAACCGGTGGGGAAGGTAAGTGGAACCCACCCCTGACTAAAATTATATATAAGGAAGACCAAACCAACTAATGCTTTTGAACTTTGGCATTGGAAAAAACTCCTGAAAATACCACAGATAGTTTGGAAAACAAACAAATGGGTCATCAAATGGATAATTAAAAAAAGCCAACTCGGATTTCTCACTAGTGACACAAATAACCAGTTTCAGATTATCCTACTTGGACAAATTATGCACAGATCCAGCTGTCTGGAGAAGGCTCTAATGTTGGGAAAGGTGAAGGAAAGAGAATAAGAGGATATCAGCTTCAAGGTGGGTAGACTATTACAGTGGTGATAGATGCACTTTTGGATGACTTGAAGTAGGTTAGGGACAAATTATCATGGAGAAAATCTATTGCGGTGGCCACTAAGAGTCAGCACTGACTTAATGGCATACAATCAATCAATCAATCCTAAACAAAGCTGCTAAGAATACTTTCTATTCTGTGGAATGTAGTTATGAATAAACATAGTTTTGGACAGGCTCTTCCTGATGTGTTTAAATATGTCTTCAAAGGGGCGTAAGCCTGGCATGTGAGAAATTATTCCTTCTTAAATGTTAGATTTCTCTGAAATCACAGTGCCCATTTACACCAATGAGACAATTTACTATATCTCTTCAGCCTTCTACCTCCAGTTCTGTTATTTAATTCTGGACTGAAGATAAGAGCAGCAATTTGGAGGCTTTAAAGAATTACAGCATCTTTTCAATCCTTCTAAATAACAGCAATTTCCCAAGGCTGCATTATGTGGGAGACTGGAAAGCTGTTCTAAGGACATATTTAAAAATGACAAAATACATTCAAATAATAGTGAAATTGAAGGGTTATATTTCATGTAATCTATGGGAGTTAGCATTTTTGCACAGAATCTCTGTTTAAGCTGTTGGATAACTTGTTAACTGAGAATTCAGAATATTGCTTGGTTTTAAGGAAGGTTTACAACCAATGCCCTTCCATTCGCAGAAGGTTTCTTCCTCGAGTGACAGAGCCATAATGGGGTCCCAGAAATTTTTTAAAGGTTGACAAAGAACTGTATTTTTTTTACATTTTAAAATGTTTTTTTTTAATATGACAGAAGAGGAAAATTATAATATACATGGAAAGTGATGACATTATTTAGTTTAATTTTAAAGTTACACTAATAGGCCTCAAAAGAGCTCTGAAAACTTTAGTCCTGTAGAGAGTCAGCACCCACCCCTCTCCTAGAAGAATGAAATATTTTGAGGAATATTAAAAAAAAGGAAGAATATTATATTTCCCTAAATGAGAAATGGAGAAATGTGCTCTTGGAGACAGAAAGCAGCCCCAAGTCTTTCTTAATAGCCCCAGCAGATATTTTGTGCCCATTAAGAAAGATTGGGCCAGCCTATTGAGAAATCAAACTGAGAAGGCCACCTTTTAGAAATAGCAATAGCAATAGCACTTAGACTTATATACCACTTCACAGTGCTTTACAGCCCTCTCTAAGCAGTTTACAGAGTTAGCATATTGCCCCCAACAATCTGGGTCCTCATTTTACCCACCTCAGAAGGATGGAAGGCTGAGTCAACCTTGAGCCGGTGAGATTTGAACCGCCGAACTGCAGCTAGCAGTCAGCTGAAGTAGCCTGCAATGCTGCACTCTAACCACTGCGCCACCTCGGATTTGGTAATCCATTCAAGACAAGATATTTTGAAACAAAGGCAGAATGGTAGGATTAGCCCTCACTCAAGATCCAACACAGGACAAAGCCATTAAGACACAATAGGAATTGCCCAACACCCTTTCAGAACACAAACCCTTCATTGCATCATCTCAGAGCAGTCGAAACTTCAACCAAACCTGGGAGCTCAGACAAACACCTAGGATTTGCATTTCCTCTTTTGCCAATAGAGCCAGCTATGACCCCTACATAACCCCTATATGACCCCATAGGAATCTGATAACAGCCAATAGAAGACATGTTCTTGCACAGGAACAGGAAGTTCAAGTGCAAAGCCCAAAGTCCCCCCTACTCTCAACTCCATTTTGTCAGCTGCCCAGAACCACAAACCCATGTGGTTCTGCTTCATCATTAAACCATCTTTCCAATCAGCCTCCATGTTTCCAGTGTCCAGCTTCGAACTGAACCAGATGGATATTTCTTCCCACAGTCCAATACAGCAATAATGATAATCTGGAAATAAAGTATCAGAAAACCAAATGGCTTTTGCCAAAAGGCTGACATTCTATTTATGGGGCATTAACAACCATAAAACAGAACAAGTGACTAGCTTTAGGCATCTAGGAGTAGTCATGCATGTCACTGGTTTGAGGAGAGCCCACTGTGAATGCTCTGCTGCTACTGGTCTAAAATCTGGCAATGCCATCCTTAATTTTTTCCAATCCAAGGGAAGACATTATATTCTAGCTGAATTCTTTCAAGCTAAGCTGTTAGCCTAGGCTGACAGAGGTCCCCAACCCCCGGGCTGTGGACCAGCACTGGTTCATGGCGCACAGCAGAAACCGGCCCGCACAAATGAGCAAAACCCCATCCGGGCATGCATGGGATGCAGGCAGCACACAAAACGGTCTGCAGAAAAACTCTCTCCACAGAATCGGTTGGTGGCACCCAAAAGGTTGGGGGCTGCTGCTTTATTGGATTTTGGTTGGGCCCCAGTTTTGTGTTTTACCTCTCTGGAAAGTGTACAATCCAACTTCATCGAAGCAGCTCTCCAGATACCATCCAGTTTCTCAAATGTCTATTTATGACTGTAGACAGGTATGATAAAAGTTGAGTCAAGAGTGTATATAGCTTCTATAAACCTTTGGTTAAAGCTCAACATCTATTGTTAAGGCTTATCACCATTAATTCTTCAGGACGTTTTTCAATCTACATGAATATAATCTTTCAAATTTAGGTTACTCTCCCTTCACAGTTCTTAAGATGAACTATGATTAGGCAAAACTAGCAAAGAATAAGATTACAGAGAGTCAAACTTCTAGGGAAAGCTCCAACCTTCCTGACACCAGTATACAGCAGACATAATGTCACTGCCAATATCCCACAATGATTTCTTTGTAACTATAATTCATTAAAGTTAGATACTTTAACTTTGTTGTAATTTTAGATGTTATCATATTTAATATAATCTTAATGTTTACATTATAATTTAGTGTGTCCTGGATCTCCCATGTAGATGTTAGTTAAATTGTTTTACAAATCTATGTAAACTCTGTCTTATTTTGTTTATTATCTGTACTGGTCTTTGACAATAGTGAGTTAAAATTGAAATTTTTTAGTTAAATTTAAGTCCAAATGCAGCCTGTACTTCAATGCAAAAAGGCAGGTGCCTCTGCCCTCCTTGGAAGTCATCAACACTTTCTGAAAAGAGAAAAGTGTGAGAAAAGCATGCATTGATAAAAAAAAAAGTGGTAATTTCATTTGTACAAAATGTTACACAACACCTTCAATAGTCTTCAGCTGATGAGACAATACAGGTCTCTGTTTTATCTATCAATTTCAGAATTCCTATCATTATTGCTGTGGAGACATTATTCTCTGAAGAAAGCAAAAGTGAGTTAAAAATAAAATAAAAATAAATAAATATGGGCAGTGGGCTAAAAGCCTTGTAATGGGTATTCTCGTTTATAGAGGAATAGCATGGCTATTTATACCGTTTAATTATAGAACAGTATCAATAATCGCAGTATTTAAGATTAAAATTCTGAAAGATGCAACTCCACAGGCTTGTCTATAGAAAGACATGACAACCCAATCCTTGATTTAATCTGTTGATAGAGATAGTTTGCAGTATAAATAATTCAATAGTTCTCCATGTTGCGTTGCAGTTCATGACGATGTGACTGGACTTCTAATAATCTTTTTAAAATATTAAAGATTTTGCTATGAATTCATTGTTAACCCCTTCTGTCACAGAGTATCAGTAGGCAGGCACATTATACAGATCTTAACTGAGGTATGAATGTGCACTGTAACCACAGACAAAGGTTATTTCTGAAATCAATTGAAATGTGCATTAATTTTTTTTTTCTGGCAAATCATCCGCTCCACTCTCATGCTGAGTGCAGCCCTTTCAATTGCTCTCTGAATATTAGGATCACACTCATACTCTTACGTATCAACCCTTTGTTAGCTGACTCACCAGGGAGATGAGTGTTAGAATGCTGAGGGAATCCTGACATTTGCAGAAATGTAAACATTCAATCTCACCACGCAGATGAAAATAATAGGGGTAGATAACATGTGACCCTCAGCCTGTTGCCACTTCCCACCGTGCCTATTCTTCAACCTTAAATTTCATGGAAGCTGACTGTATTGGTTTCATTTGAAATTCTCCGTATATGAAGTATTGCTTCCCCTCTTTTTCATTATATCTCCCTGTTCCCCTTCTAGAGATTTGGCTTCATTGATTGAATCAGGAAAGTCTGATGAAATCTTTTCCTGTATGCAAAACTGATGTTTTTCAACTATCCTTTGTCTTTCAAGAATTGCCATTAATTTTGTTAAATTATGGCTTTTGGCTGACAGATCTAAAGCACTTTTCATTTTCTTTTTCCTAGGATGAATGAAGAAGTCCCCAGGAGAAAGAACCTCCTAGCTGGATAGTATCAAGAGGTGCAGCTTGACTATTGACAGCCTATCAATTACCCTTTTACCAGGAAATCTTTGGGAATAGGGATTTGCCATTCAGCTTTAAATTCCCTCCCTCCCAGGGGTGGGTTCTAACTTACTTCGCTGCTGGTTCACTTCCTCCCGTGCCGTGTGGCCACGCCTCGTGGGGCACATGCGCGCATGCGCAGTGCCAAAAAATAAAAATAAATAAAAAAAGCCAAAAACAAGATGGCGACGCATGCGCAGTGCCGGAAACTCAGCTTCTGTGCATGCGCAGAAGAATGTTTTTTTTTTTTAAAAAAATCCATATATTTTTTTTTGAAAAAATAATAATAATAATAAAAAAAGATGGCAGCGCCCACAGACCGGCACTGAGCAAACCGGATCCGTGACATCACCAGCGGGTCACTACCGCTTCAGGCGAACTGGTCCGAACCGGGAGGAACCCACCTCTGCTCCCTCCCACTTTGCAATAATCAGTTACTAAGCAATGCTTATTAATTCAATGATATGCTGTTTAAAACTAACAGAGTTATTTTATATTCAGATTTCCTTCTTTTAAGTTAATCTGAATATAGGGAGAAAAAAAGAGAGGCATCAAATGCACTGGATAAGTGTTGTTCTAACTTGGCACTATCAGGATTTGTCATTTGCTGTTAATGGCTTGGTGATGACTGAATGTAGTTGAATTCTTGTTAAGAATTCCCTGAAACTAGCTGTGCTATTGCCAATCACCTTTTCCACCCTGCCCAAAGGGCATGAAAAAGTTGAATTTCCTGAGCTTTTTTTTTTTGGCTAACCTCCCAACAACCTTTGAAACAGGAAACCAGAAGCAAAAGTAGGAAGGAGACAGGCTCACAGTGAGTTTTGTTTGGAGTGATTTGTGACTAGAGATGTAAAATTTCCGGAAATTTTGAAGCTCGGAAAAACCCCCGGGTTTTTTCCGTTTTTTTTTGGGGGGGGGGAAACGGAAATTTTCGGAAAAATTGAAAAAAATGCTACATTAGCACTTTTTTTGTCTTTTTAAGATTGAAAGTCATTCTGTTACTTTAGGAACATAAAATATGACTATGGACAATTTGACTTGGCATAAAATTATCACAACTAGCATATTAAAAATATAGTGTAGTCAAACAATTATCACAAACAGAATTTACTTTTTTATAATATTTATTTGTAACAAAGGGAGCAACAATCTCCTGAACTGCTTACTAGTTTATGTGGAACAGCCAGAAAGCCTCCACAAAACAATTTTCAAAACCAAAAGTAACAATTTTTCATATTTCCTCTCCACAGTATTAACGAAGTGTCAATGGACATTGAATCAGAAGCATTGCTTGTCCTCAGTGCACAGAAATTAGAATAATCTGATATCATACATTTTTTTTTAGAAATGATTTGGAAAATATTTGAACACCCTGTCTTAAAATATTTTATTCATCATGTTAAAACAAAACATTCCACAATGTTTTTTTTCTTTTTTCAATTTTTCCAATTTTTTGGAAAAAAACAAAAAAGCCTTCAGGAAAAAAACGAAAAAAAAAACCCGTTTTTTTCCCCGAATTTTTCCGGTTTTTTTCCGGGCCTTCACATTTCTATTTGTGACTAGGGGGTCAAAACAAACCAAAGTTTTGATGAAATTAATATAAAAGAAGTGATCCTACTCATAGCATCCATACATTTCTACTCTTTCTGGCCAACCAGGTTTAACAGAAATTTGATACAGCCTAGCAAAACTGGGATGAACAAACTGAATAGAATGAATTGGAGGCTTTAATTCTGAGAAAGCATTATAAGTCTTTCTTCAGCCATGAACCTGGGTATTTTATTCATGTTTTGGTCTTGTTCAGTTGTCTTGCTGGGTTTTTTTTTTTTTTTTTTTTTTTTTTTTTTTTTTTTTTTTTTTTTTGGCTTCCAATCTTTGCTTGATTTGCTTGATCAAGGCCCCGATTGCCTTTTCAATGTTTATGCTGGGAAGAGTTGACTTTACACTTATAGAATATGCATTTGGTAAAATGTCAAGTCCACACAGTTAAGCCCAAGGCAAAATCATGACTCAGAAAGGCAACCCTAGAACTGAGAACCAAAGTACATCTGACCATTTGATGAGCCCATTTTTTTTTCCCTGCAAAAAGCTATTCCCTGACTTGATTTCAATATTATAGTTTAGGGCAAGAAAAATATTTTTTGTTGTTTCTTTTATACATCCATTGGAAATAAGAATTAAACGGCAACATTGAAAAAAAAAACCATCCAGGAATCTTCTGATCTTGAGACCTTTCTCTGTTTTATATGCCTCCAGGTTTCCTGAGCTTTTTAATTTTGAAAAAAATATACTTCAAAAATATACCCTTTATCCAATTTGCTTAATTCTTGGGAGCTCTTAACAGGGTGCTTTTTAGTGACAGTGTTTTTCCATTTGTAAATGATGACAAATTGATATAGTACAACATGCTTGTGATCATTTAATCAGTTTAATGTGTTGATCTTCTATACACTTCACAATATGCAATTTGAAATAAATGTTTCCTGATAACCACATTCTATTTCTCTGTTACATGAAAATGTACAGCCTTACTAAGGGCACTTTGATTCAACTTGCATCTTATTAAATCTCCCAGCAATGTGTCATACATTAAAAAGCTAAGTGGTTAGATTGAGCTTCTTGTAGATAGAGATACCACATTAGTTAAAAGAGCAGTCTGCCTTTTAAATATATTTCACAATTTTTAGAGAATAAAATAATTTTCTAAAGAATTTGCCAGACCATCAAAAGGGCAGGAAGTACACAGCTTTAGCCAAATGAAATTAATGCATTGTCTCCAGGAAAAAAAAAAGACTGCTTAATATCGTATTTCTGAATAATGAATAGAAAGTAATTTGCATATATAAGAATGAAAAACTTGTACTTACATGAATTCAAGTTTCATTAAAAATAGGAATTAAGAGTCAGTAAATTAAAATGAATATTAATTAAATGTAAAATAAGACATTAAAATATAAATTGGCATTTAAGAAATCCCAAAATCGGCTTCGAAAAGGAATTTAGGGCCATTTGATTACCTGCCGCAAATGACTAATGAATTTGGTAAACCTTTGCAGCTGTATACTTGGAAACAGATTCCAAGCTTTACCCTTTGAAACGGGTTCTAAGTTGTACCCTTGGAAATGGGTTCCAAGCTTTACACTTTGAAACGGGTTCCAAGCTATATACTGTACTTGGAAATGTGTTCCAAGCTGTACCCTTGGAAACGGGTTCCAAGCTTTACACTTTGAAATGGATTCCAAGCTGTATATTTGGAAACAGGTTCTACCAGTAGCTAAATAAGATGGAAGTGGGCAGGAGGTGTCTGCTGAAAACTTTTAGGAAGTTTCATAACCTTCATGCCATGTATGACCAAGTTTTCATATAAAAATGACTTCATTCATCACTATTCCCCCATCTCGATTTATTTAAGCTTTTACAGTCTATCTCAGCAGAGTCCAGAAACAGCCCCAAATTACGTATATCTTTGTGCATTAAAAAGCTGCCATCGCCTTTTGTTCTTCCATCTAAGCATAATTACATTCACCACTACCCGTGTTTCCCTGAAAATAAGACAGGGTCTTATTTTCTTTTGACCCCCAAAATAAGCGCTTGGCCTTATTTTCGGAGAGGTCTTATTATTTTTGAGGTGCAGGAGGCGGCGAGCGTGGTCACCTCATGGCTGTGCTGTGTTGCGCTGCCGCTCGTCAGCTGTTTGCCCCTGTGGCCGTGCACGTGCTTCCAGCCATGCTTCCCAGGACTCTGCATCATGTCGTCGGCCCGGCCATGCCGCTGCAACTGGATGTCCTGTCACCACTGTTGCCTCCCTGTTCTTCGCTAATGGCTTTTGTGGTGACCATTAGCGTGACAGAAGGGATGCAGTGGCTAGGGTTGCGGGAGCGGCCATTAGGTAAGGGCATGTGGGGTGTGTGGGGCATGTTCCCCCTCCCTTACCCCCCTCCAGCCTCACCTCCTCACCTCGTGTTGTTTGCGCGGCAAGCAACCAGAGGAAATGGCGGGGACCGGCTGCGCATGCGTTTAAATATTTTTGGGGAGGGCTTATTTTGGGGGAGGGCTTATTTTAGCACATGCGCTCAAAAGTCTGATTGGGCTTATTATCCGGGGAGGTCTTATTTTCAAGGAAAGAGGGTATTATGACACAAAATTAGACCCCTCCTAATTCTGAAAGGCATGCATTGCATATGTATAACTTGTAACCAGTTCTGAGTGCAAAACCTGTCGATTACCTGTGTCTCTCAAAGGGCTGTTTTGAAATTCTCCATGGTTGCCACCCAGTCTCTTACTTCTGATAAATGAAGTATGTAAATTCTGATCCCCAGGTCAGCAAAAAAATAAAAAAAAACCCCACTTCTATTCTTCCAGTCACCTGCAGTCCTTGATACAGCTCTTCTGGCTACTCTGGCTACTCCTGTGCCAGGTGTCTGTGGGAAAACATTAAACTCTCAAAGCAGTTTCAAGGGTAAGTGCTAAAAAAAAGGTCACATTAATTTTGTGAGCATTAGCTATCTCTACCACTGCTTACAAGTGGTAAACTCCAGGGGTGGGCTTCAAAAATTTTAGCAAGAGGTTCTCTGTCCGGTTGCTGGGTGTGTGTGGCCATGGTGTGCGTGGCCTAGTCAGCCTCCTGCACCATGGCGGGGGGGGAGATTTTTGCCCTCCCTGGGCTCCGGAGGCTTTCCTCGAGCCACCGGGAGGGCGAAAACAACCTCCCCAGGCTCTGGAGGCCCTCTGGAGGCCGGAAACGGGCCTGTTTCCGGCCTTCCTGAACTTCTGGTAGGCCCATTTTTCGCCCTCCCTGAGCCTCCGCGCGCACCCTGCACTTACCTGCATCCAAAACGGGCTGCGTGGGGACTCCTGGGAGGGGAGGGGAGGGCGGGGCAAGCCAAGCCAGGAGTGGGATTTGGGGGCTCTCTGAACTGCACAGAATCGGAGCTAGAGGTTCTCCCGAACCCCTGTGAACCCCCAGCAGCCCACCCCTGGTAAACTTTTCTCAGGGTGACTTGCAAAGCAGTTGCAATCACATCTGAGGCCTACACAGCAGAGGTGGGTTGCTCCCGGTTTGGACTGGTTCTTTAGAACCGGTAGCGGGAATTTCCCGCCGTTCGCCGAACTGGGAGCGATCGTTGGTTGGCCATGCCCATGAACCGGCTCTCTTGGCCACCACTTTGTTTTTTGCTTCTGCGCATGCACATGGGTTTTCGGCACTGCACATGCGCGCGTGCACCCACGCGGTGCAGGAGGAAGCAAACGGGTGGTGAGGTAAGTTAGAACCCACCCCTGCTACACAGCTGCTAGCATCCACATTTACCCACCACGTCAGCAGCACGGATGCCTGTAGTAAAGCAAGACATGGTGTTCCAAGCCCCATCTCACAATGAAATTACTGTACAAGCACCTCCTTTGCATTTTTGTGTTGTGAGTCTGCAGAAGAAATGAGGTGTGGCAAACCTTTCAGGAGGAACCCTCACTGGTTTACTGACTGTAAAGGCAAGGGGAGAGACTTGCAAGATTCGGCTGATGTAACTTTACAAAAAAGTAAATTGGTCCTTCTGGATGTGCTCCTTGTTTGGACTACCTCACAAGACTGACAACAAACTTTCAAATCTCAAAGTACACCTCTCCCGCTTGCCTTTACAGTAATAAATAAATAAATAAATAAATAAAAACAGGGAAAATCCCTTCTGTAAAATCTGATAAGCCACCTGGGAAAGCCAAGGGAAATCATCAAAACCATAAAAAAGTGAAAGTTAGAATATTTTGGACATGTGATGTGACACCCAGAAAAATACAGCATACTTCACTTGATCCTCCAACGAAAGATTGAAGGCAAACGAGGTCCAGGCAGAAGAAGAACATCATGGCTTCAAAATCTAAGGGACTGGTTTGGACAAAACTCAACAGCACTTTTTTGTGCGGCTGTTGATAAAAATAGGATCGCCAACATGATCACCAACGTCTGATGACGGATATGGCACAAGAAGAAGAAGAAAACCTGATACTTCAAAGATGTTTAACATGCTTTGACTTTCCTTAGATGTAAGAGAAACATTCATTTGGAGCTAAACCCCCAACACTGGAGTAAAGAACGAGCAGAACAGGATAAATAATTTCATTGTTTATAACCAGCATCATGGGAAACTTAAATTCATAGGAAATCTATAAATGTATTAACAAGTTGCTTGTTTAGAAAAATATTTGCAAGCATTCCGGAAACACACCCTTAAATGTTGCAAGCCTGTATTTTAGAGTAAGTTGTGCTAAATTTGGAAGGACTCTTCTTAACAAACTTGCACAGGGCTGCTCTTTAAATGGCAGGCCTCTTTTTTTTTGTAGTTCTGAGTCTAAAGTTTGGAATAAACGAGTAGAGATTTACAATAGTTCCATCTATAACCCAGTAGAGGTCATATTGGTGGAATTTTTTTGTTCCTTAAATCTAGCAGCATCCATGCATTTCTTGGATCTCATCATTTGTTCAGATGCATTTCCTTCCAAATGGAAATGAATATTTCACTGAATTAATTTGACGTCATGAAGCTTTTTCCGATACTGATTTTTTTTTTCATGACCACTCATTATGCTGCATAGCTGAACCAAGATAAATAGAATTGTCCCCAGGCATTTTGAGTTTTCAGTTGTGCCAACAATCAATCATTTCTATTTAAAGATAAACGTATATGCCTCTCCTGTTGGTATGTGCCAGGATTCTATCATGAGAACTGAGAACTTACCTAATTTGAAGGAAATATTGAAGGAGCATGGAATATAATATTAAGAAATTAAACATTATATTAGATGGAATGGAAGAGGAAGAAAGAGGGAGAAGATGTAAACATGCTCTGTTACAGTCTGTTTCTATTACAAAGGTTGACATAAATTTCACTGCTCCCAGGGAGAAACAATTAGTAATTCTGTACAAATTCACTCAGATATAAAGCTCAGTACCGTGTTTCCCCGAAAATAAGACCCTGTCATATTTTTTTGAACCCTGAAATAAGCGCTTGGCCTTATTGCCATGCACTCAAAAGCCCGATTGGGCTTATTATCAGGGGATGTCTTATTTTGGGGGAAACAGGGTAGCTTATTCCCAAATAAAAACCAATAGGTTTAGAGCAATTGCTGCAATTATTTGATATAAGCCCCATTTAACTTGGCTGAAACTTTCTTCTGGGAATATTAATAAGACTATACTGTCTGTTGGGATAAAGGTAGATTGGCTCTTCTGTGCTTGCATAAATTTGGCTCAAGTGGCATATATTATTAGGAATGCCAAGATTGTTGCTGGAGCACTATCCTTCAGGTCTCATTTCATCAAAGACAATTTTCAGGTGAAATGTAGGTCACAGTTTTAAAGGTAACATAGAGTGTTGCGTATTTTTTATATTAATACTAGTGTTAGAAGAAAAGATGGCTTTTATGTTTTTTCTCCATCTATCCTGCTGCTGCACTTAAAATCACAGGATAACTTACTAGAATGTGTAAAGCATAAAATGTTGCTTTCTCCCTATTGGGCTCTTCTCCTATGAGCTAAGTTTGACCTGAACAGCTGTTATCTAATAATCCTTTCTCTTTGCTCTCCTTAAGTGTTGGTTTGATGCCTCCTTTCACAATAACTCCTTAAAATTTGCCTGTATCCAAGGATGTGCAGTCTTCATCATTTTCTATAGAACTATTTTTGGTGCCCAAAGAGATTGCACCAAGTGATGCCAAACCTGGCATCAGCATTTCTTCATGGGACTTATTACAAAGAAAATGCACTTCAATTTTTGTAAAAACAACAACAACCACTACCAAGATAATGATATGTCTCATACTTTTTATCATTTTAGCAGTTTTTCTATAACACAGAAATACTGTTAAGTATAAGTGGCAGAGGAATGGAAGAAAGAGAAGAGCTGGGAGCTTAAAGTTATGTTCCTTGCTGTTAGAGAAATGACCCTTAAAAGGATAATAAAATCTGGCTTATCTTGCATTTAGTCTGGTGTGATCTTAATGTTCACCAGAACTTATCCTTGGAGAGCTGCTTAGGGACAAATTTGTTCTTCTTTTATTCTGTGCACTCATCTCTGACATTGAAGATGGATTCCTGCATTAAGTCTAGGTGAGCATAATCTAAGGCACAAATTAAACTGTTCATCTTCCTTGTCATTTTTGGCCTCTTGGCAACAGCTCTTAATGACTCAACCTAAGTGTTTCCTTGTGAGATTTGTCTATGGTTCCATTTTAAATACTTTAAATGGAAACACCACTCTCATGTACATGGGTGCCATGCTCAAAAATCATGCAGAGTTCTTGGGCTGTGATTTTGATCATGAACTTCTCTTTTATAAGACATTGCACCTGTATGTTGAATGAATGTAATGCAGAGATTTTGTGCTGTTACAGGCATAACATGATGATAGTTAAGTTCTGGCTCTACATGACAGCCAATATAAATGCCTGTATAGTGGTTCAGAAACCAGGACTGGCAAGAGAGCATTTGATACATTATAGGTAACACTTTTGTTTTTAGCAGTTCTCAAGCCACCATGAACCAAGAAAATTGTCAAGCCCAATCCTGGGAAGTGCTGAGAATGTCTCTTACCCATACCCATTTTGATGTTTTACCTTTGCAAATGTTTTTTTTAACTTTTATTCAGAATACGATGCTCTTTTGTATGGCGATGCTCACATATTATTGGATGCTTTAATTCTTGTGATGTAACTGAACCGATGACTATTTCTAAACCAATCAACTTTTGCTTTGAAGTTCTTTGTAGTGCTAACTATAAAAAGTAAATGTAAACCATTTTTTCAGGTTTCCCCTTTTCATAGGGAGACTCCACTTTATTAGAGTTCTCTAATAAATTGCTTTTAAAGGATCTTCTGACCCAGTTGCTTATTGGAAAAGGTAAACTGAGGCAGAACCTAGAGCCAAATTTTTAATGATGAAAAGCCTGGAGCAATCATTCCTTCTCAGCCAATGTACCCTAAACAGGATGGTTGTTATTGGAAAAAAAACGGAGAAGAAACTACTTTCTACACCGACATTCTACACCAGTCTTGGGAGTGGAAGCTAGATTATAAAATTAAGAAACATGTCCTTTTAATAATTAATATTATAGTTTTCACTACATTTGGCCACTGGATTAGAAAACAGTGGCTTGCTTTGCTCAGATAATTTTCACATGTAAAAAGAGTCAGTTGCTTCCCACCGTATGTGTGACCCCCGAAAATGAAGTATGATGCATTATGTTTTCAAAGCAAAGGTGGGAATTATGTAACTATCTTTAGCCTTTTTCTCAGATAGAGAGCAGACTAGGTAGGAAGAAGTGATCCCTAAGTGAAGTAAAGTTGTATCCTGCTGGTTTTTATTGAGAGAAAATTACATCAAATTCAAAACAGAAAAAAGAAACACACTTGAAATATATGAGCATTCATATTAACAAGCAATACCTTATAACAAGTGTAACTCTGAAAACAGGGTTAAACATCCTTCCTAGCTCAGCAAGTATTTCCACATATTGCCTAGGTTTATTCCTTTGCTCTCTGCATTTTAAGACTCTTTCTAAGGCCTATTAATGTGTTGCCTGAAGCAAATATATATTCAGCAAACCTGCTGAATAATGTGTGACGTTAATCAATTAAGCATCAAGTCTAAAGTGAATCGATTGTGTTCCAGTGATGATGATTTGGTTATAAATAGAGTCTATAACAGATTGTTTAGAATTCTTTGTAAATAGGCATGGATTTAGCCTGATTTCCTACTCACATCCATTTTGCTTGCATTCATTTATAACCTGACCCAAGTCTTACTAATCAACAGAAGTGCCATGTGCCATTTTCATCTGTTGCATATCTACTGGCATTGGGCAGGGCAGTAGCAATTGTTCTGGCTTCCATTCATAACATTCAGAGAATATGAAATATGAAATTTAATCACAATCCATACATCAGTATGGGATTCAAACAAGGAACCTGGTGCCTTCCAGTTGTTTTGGACCAGAATTCCCTCATATGATCAATGATCAGACATTATGGGAAATATAGTTTAAAATATTTGGTTCTCTATTCATGGCAGGGGAAGTAAGATTAGGTCAGCTTGCTTTGAAATGCAAGCTAATGAATATGTTGGGCATCCTTAATTGCAATATGAAATAGACAGAGGACATCAATTAGGCTCACAGGACAAAGCATTTGTCATCTTAAATAAATGTTGAAAAGGTCAGTGCTATTATGAAAGGACATCAATTGCCAGTCAATGTATTATGTACTTTTGTAAGATATGGCTGCCATCAGGAGTAAATTCACAATATACGAGTTTTAAATGAAAACCGTATTCGCCCATTGTATAGTGCAAATTCCACTGAAATATATATCCACTACCAATATGGAAAATTTTTTTGTATATGCCACACTGTTTACAAAGGTACAGAAGATTTGTGTGTGTGTGTGTGTGTGTGTGTGTGTGTGTGTGTGTATGCATGTATATATGGTAACATTCACTAAAGAATTAAATCTAAAACTTCATTACCACCACAAGTATATGTTTCTTCTTACTATTGCTACATAAAGTAAGAGCTCTGGATAGTATTTCATGCATATTATATTTGGTTCTAGATGTCTGATGGGACCATCCCCATAATAGGGGGTCAAACCATAAATACAATTTCATTTTATGATCATAAAGTCCTCATATAGACTGTAAAACCAAGGATCACGTCACCAAAACTATTTGTAACATTTCGTACAAATATAGATTTTCTATGCAGCTGCTGCAGAAGAACACAAAATTATGACAGCAAGTCTGATTCCTTTGAAGACTACAAAATTGCTTAATTTCATAACTGCACAGTATCTTTGCATTGACAATTTTTAAAAAAGCAAAATAGAGGGCTGCAAAATCCAAGTCATGTAGTAACAGCTAAAGATTGTGCATCGTCTGTCCTGATTGTGATGATTTGCCTTTTATTTTGGACTGTGGCATAAAAACTAAAGATATAAGGGGAGGGAACAATGAATGAGTATCGCCTTGCATGGATAGGTAGATTAAATAGGGTATTATAGTAATATTAAAATATCAGAGCAGCTAGATATTAAAAGCATGATTGAATATAATGGTTGTCAGGGGGAGACAGTGAAAAAGACAGCTAAGTTTCAATAGGAAAGCTTTGTAACATCACTGAGAAAAGGCTGGAAGAATAATGAAATACCCCCAAGAGAAAATTGGATTATAAAATTGATGGAGCTTGTGCAAATAGCAAAGCTGACCAGCTTGGTCAGAGAAAAAAACGATAAAAGATTTTTTTAAAAAAAAAAGATTGTAAGACTTATATGGAGTTTTTGTTGAAAAAAGAAAAGACTGAACTGATGATTGATGGAATTAGCAATAGCAATAGCACTTAGACTTATATACCGCTTTACAGTGCTTTACAGCCCTCTCTAAGCAGTTCACAGAGTCAGCATATTGCCCCCAACAATCTGGGTCCTCATTTTACCCACCTCAGAAGGATGGAAGGCTGAGTCAACCTTGAGCCGGTGAGATTTGAACCGCCGAACTGCAGCTAGCAGTCAGCTGAAGTAGCCTGCAGTGCTGCACTCTAACCACTGCGCTAGCTCGGCTCTTGAGGGTTAGAAAGGGTTAAAGAGGTTGGAGAAAGAGTAAGGTGGCAATTACTCAATAGAAAGAAGGGCAGAAGTAATAATTCTACATTTTCTTTCTTTTCTATCTTTTAATTTTTTTTATTGTATTGAAAATTCTAATAAAAATATTTTGAAAAATCACTATGAAAATGTTTATACCTTGGATCTATTACATCACTCTTGACCATGATACAGAATATTGAGTCCCTAGGAAATCTTAAAAGTGGGTTGGTTGATATGGGAGCAGATCATCCTTAGATAATGGGGTTTCAAACTATGAAGAGCTTGATTTCCAGGGGAGGTGCTATACCAGGGATGTCAAACTCACGTCGTCACATCGTTGTCACATGATGTATCACAACTTTTCCCCCCTTTGCTAAATTGGGGTGGGCGTGGCCAGCACGTGAAGCATCCAGCCCACGGGCTGGGAGTTTGACACCCTTGTACTATACCATACTTCCTTGTCAGAAGCATGAAGCGCTTCTGCAGTGAAAGCATGAAGCAGTTCCTGGTGACATCACCATTGTCTGGGGAGTCAGGGGCTTTTTTCATGTCCCTGTTAATGAGCCCACTGAAGTGGTACCTATTTATCTTCAAACTGCCAGGTGGGCAGGAGCTGAAGCGAATGATGGAAGTTCACCCCATGACACAGCAGCACTCAGGTTGCGAACAAGTGAGTGGTCCATTTCCTTGGAACTTCTCAAGATGAGGAAAGGACAGGAGATTGCCCACATGTACTCTGGATGGCTGCTCCTCACAATTAGACTGCTGGACAGTAGATTTCCATGAATTTAAGTGCCAGGAGATGACAGAATCAGCCATCTTCTCACTGTGTTGCATCACCTGTAAAGTTATGGAATCAATCATAAACCAATCCATCACCCTCCACTTAGAGACAAACAACCTTCTCTCTAACAAGCAGTTTGGTATCAGGAAAAATTTGTCCTGTAATCTGCAACTCCTACACTGCAGAAACATTTGGACCACACAACTCGACCAGGGTAAAGCAATAGATGCAATTTACATAGACTTCTGCAAAGCCTTCGGTACACGACAAACTACTGTTATAAATAAGCTCTTATGGCATTTCTGGATCCCTGCCCAAGTGGATAGCCGCGTTCCTGTCAAACAGGCAACAAGTAGTCACAATAGGGAGCGCTCTATCAAACCCTGCACCAGTTAACAGTGGTGTCCCCCAAAGCAGCGTATTAGGACCCACACTCTTTCTGCTTTACATAAATGACCTTTGCGATCATATTATAAGCAGCTGCGTCCTCTTCGCTGATGACGTAAAACTATTTAACACCACTGACAATACTGCTGCCCTACAAAGCAACCTTGACTATATGTCAGAATGGTCGAACAATTGGCAACTTCAAATCTCAACCAACAAATGCTCTGTCTTACACATTGGCAACAAAAATCAGAACACCAAATACAAGCTGGGCGGATATGACCTCATAGATGACCCTCACTCTGTCAAGGACCTAGGAGTACTCATCTCAAACAATCTAAGCCCCAGAGCTCACTGTAACAGCATTGCCAAAAAGGCATAAAGAATTGTTAACCTAATTTTACGAAGCTTTTTCTCCGGTAACACTGTACTGCTAACTAAGACATACAAAATCTTTGCCAGACCAATTCTCGAATACAGCTCGTCTGCCTGGAATCCACACTGTATATCGGACATTAATACAATCGAGCGGGTCCAGAGGTATTTCACGAGAAGACTACTCCACTCCTCTGCTCACAATAGAATACCTTATGCCACCAGGCTTGAAATTTTGGGCTTGGACAACCTTGAACTTCACTGCCTACGGTCTGACCTAAGCATAGTACACAAAATTGTCTGCTACAACGTTCTACCTGTCAATGACTACTTCAGCTTCAACCACAATAATACACGGGCAAACAATAAATACAAACTCAAGGTAAACAGCTCCAAACTTGATTGCAGAAAATACGACTTCAGCAATAGAGTGGTCAATGCCTGGAATGCTCTACCCGACTCCGTTGTTACATCCTCAAACCCCCACAGCTTTAACCGTAGACTGTCGACTGTCTTAAACTGTCTACCGTGGACTTCACACCATTCCTAAGAGGTCTGTAAGGGGGCATGCATAAGCGCACCAGCGTGACTACCGTACATGTCCTAATGTCCCCCTTTATTTGTATACATTTCATGTGCTCATGTCCATCTTTATACTTACACCTGTTATCTCGTACATGTTTGACTAAATAAATAAATAAATAAATAAATAAATAAATAAATAAATAAATAAATAAATAAATAAATAAATAAATAAATAAATAAATAAATAAATAAATCTTGCTCGCAACCATAGCAAAGCCTTTTAAAGGACACTAAATTCAAAAGCCTCACTTTCTAATCATTTTTGAAAATTGCCCATTGACTATATTAGTTATTAGAGATCTTCAGAGTAAGTTTGAAAAGTGAGTTTATCTTCAACTGAACAAAAGAAAAATCAATTATAAAATTAAGGAACTAAAGAATTTGAAATAAACAGCAAAAAAAAAAAAAAAACCTNCCTAAGTAAGCTATGAATGGATTACGGGTTCAAAGAAATTTGGAATATTGACTTTTACTATAAGATTTTGGAATTAATTATAAAGAATAAATAACTTCTTGTAGGAATCAAACTTAGTTTGACTATCCTGGCTATTATAAGACATTATGAAGATAAGCAACTTTATGATTTTAAAAACTAAACACTAGAGGGGACTAAGAGAAGAAAAAAAAATACAAGCCTATTCTTGTATGATGTCAATTAATACTGGGACTTTATAACATTGGAAATATTAAAGGAGTTCTTTGAAGAATGGAGCCAGAATTTAGTAAGTACACTGTCAACTAATAGAAGGAATCTATGTATAGAAGATGTCTGCTTGTATGCATAGACTATGTCTAAAAGATGCTAATGAAAGAATGGTAGATTGGAACAAATTTTTACTGACACAAGAGTGAAAATACCCAAAGTGGAACAACCAATGACAAGTAAAGATAGTGATTTTGAAAAAGATGCTTTACTTGATATCAAAAAGAAACTGGCTAAAGACCAGAGGTGGGATTCAGCAGGTTCTGACCAGTTCTGGAGAACCGGTAGCGGAAATTTTGAGTAGTTTGGAGAACCGGTAAATACCACCTCTGACTGGCCCCGCCCCCATCTATTCTCTGCCTCCCGAGTCCCAGCTGATCAGGAGGAAATGGGGATTTTACAGTATCCTTCCCCTGGAGTGGGGTGGGAATGGAGATTTTACAGTATCCTTCCCCTGCCACGCCCACCAAGCCACGCCCACCAAGTCACGCCACACCCATCAAGCCACGCCCACAGAACCGGTAGTAAAAAATTTTTGAATGTCACCCCTGCTTCAGATATGTAGCATGGTATTAAAAGAATACAAAGAAACAAAGGGAAATTTTAAAAACCTGTCTGAATCTGAAAAACTTGCAATGTTTAACACAAAGACTTTGGTAATTAATTGTGATGCATGACTCAAAAACCCAACAAGTGAAAGACTTCAGGATAAAATGGATACAGGATTTAGATGCAGAAATAGATATACAACAGTGGGAATTTCATTGGAAGAAGAGTATTAAATTTACATTGAGTATTATACATACATACATACATACATACATATATATACACACACACACACACACACACACAAGGATATTAAGAATGAAAACTTACGGCTTATCTAAAAGCTTAACATTTATTTATTTAATTTTATTTCACGTTGCCTAACCCCATATCAACTCTGAATGTAAACTTGGTAGAATAAAAATGCAATATAAAATTGGGGGAAAAATAGAGAATATCATAGTGAACCCTGCCAATAATCCAAAATATATGCAAATTTAACCAAAAACCATCCTAGCTGTAGGTCTGGGAAAATGGCTGGGAACATATTTATATACAAAATAGGTTTATCTTCCAAAATCCCATTATATTGTCAGAATTTCTAGTGGCACAAGCATAAGTTCTTTTTAGATATGAGTTTATAACTGCACGCACAGAAGGATCTCTGCCAAATTTAGAAAGGACTTTAATCTTAGTTTCATTCAGACTAGGGGTCCGGTTTGTTTGCATATGCCTTCAATAAAATAGGAAATAAAAGTCCAATATTCTTCTTGAGGCAGCATCTGTAAAACCATCAGACCCAGGAGCTTTCCTGACCTTTTAAAATTTAATTCTAGTCACAATTTCTTGAAGAGAAAAAAAAGTGCTTTGTGATACTTTAGATAGTCTCACATGTCATAAAAAGAAATTACCTGTGTATGAAACATTGGAACTGTAGAATTATTCGCACCATCCCTTCTTAGGTACAATCCCATCACTCAAGGTTGAATTTTTCCTGTTACATTCTAACTGCTTTTACCAATCAGGCATGATTGGGGATCTAATCAACAGAGGGAAGAGCTAATACCACAGAGCATCCTATTATCTTCCTAAGGATTCACAGATTCCAACTAATCTCAGATAAATCCACAAGATGAATCTCAATTGGATTTGTCTAGGCAATCCCCCAACTCTGAATGAATATGAGTGATTTTATCGTTCAGCTGCCATGGCCCAGAAATAATTTTTCGACTCCATTTTCCCTAATAGGAATTGAGTCACTTTAAACAATATGGCTGGGTGGCTATCCCTGGATGTAATTAGAGCAGAGAAATAAGCTTTCTCTATTGCTCTTATCATTCTTATGTGGGCTTGAACTTGAGTTTTTATTCCATGTTCAGCCACTGACAACCCTTCAAGGTAGCTCAAGCTTGGAAACCAAAGACATGCAAATTATACTATTTTTGTTATAAGGTTACAATAAAAGAATCTTGAAAGTCTGAATGTGCTTTCTTCTCTTCTCCTTTTTTCTTCATGAGAACTAGGGAGGATCATATCTGAGACTCTTTCATAAATTACATTTGTTCCTTAGGTTCAAATTTCCTTTATCTGTCCATTGACCTGGTTGTGGTTCTTCCTCCTGTTCCTCAGGGTTCTTCCTTCTTTCCATTACATCTACATTTGTTATTCATCTTTCATCAGTGTTTCTCTAGATTTTCTTCTGTTGCTTCATCTCCCAGAGTTCCTCAGTAGCTCAGAGAGGTCCCATGGATTAATGACTAGAGAAAGGCCATTAAGAAGCAGTCCTATTCCAGAAGTTGATTAGGTACTTAACAGAACTGCCTGCCATGTTCATGGCCTGGAAACAGAGAAGTATCTCAGTTCTTATCTTTTATCAGGATCTGGCTAAGTAATAACCCAATACAAACAATTCAATATTAGCTTGTTGAAGTCTCCCCCCCCATCTCCAAAAAAAGCACAAATCATGAAGTTCTAGAAAAAACAAAACTCTCAGAAAAGAGAATTGTGTCTGTGTATGTATGTATCTAAATATTCCATCCCTTTCATATTGTAAGATGAAAAAAAAACCCATGTATGTAAAGTCTATGGAGATTCTCAGTCATCCAGGTCATGGTTGTCCCAAAGGTGCTTTTTCAAGAGGCAACTGGACTTTCTGGCTTTTCTTCGAAGACATTCAGCTGAAGAGCTGAAGAAGCTTCTTGGATGAGAAGCGAAACATCTTCAAAGAAAAACCAGGAAGTCCAGTTGCCTCTTGAAAAAGCACCTTTGGGATGTCTGTAAAATCAAGGAAATAGATTAAGTAGATTATTTATGAATAAGGGGGGGGGGGAATCAGGAATTTTGCATTATTACTGCTCAGAAGCTGAAAATCTCATGTTTTTTTTTTTTAGGGTTTAGAAAAATCTTCCCATTTGCAATAATCTTTTTTGCTCCTCGCTGCATCTTTGAGTGGTACTGAAAAATCACCGTGCCAGGCTCACTGAAATGTCCTTGCATGATAATGAGGGATGAACACAGGTGTATCAAACGGGAAGAGCAGAGTGCCAGGCAGCAGGTTTGCAATCAAATGTGGTTTATATTTATTCCAGGTACCTTTAAAAAAAAGCATGGAAAGGAATTACAAATACATCTCTTTGTGTTTGTCCTTACCTAACAATGGCTCTTTGCTAAAGTCCTGCGATGAGCCCTGAATTAATATCTTACTGGTGCCACTTATAACAAATGGAATGCACTCCTGTCCATTCTTCTCCCAGTATGCTCATTTCATTTCATCTTCTCTGATGATGTCCCAGGTCTAACAGCATCTTCCCTGATTGTCAGGAAGCATTTTTTGGCTGCAGAGCAAGTCAGACCCAGCTCAAATAAACCATGAAGCAAAACACACATGTAGTTTAGGGCACCAAGAGAGGCACCCCAGAGTTTATTCCTCTAACTTAACTCTTTCATTGTCACATTTCATTCCAGTTAATTTTTTTTTTTTTTTGGCCATTGTCCTTCTCTGTGTTGTTCAATTAATTCGCATTGTTTAAAAAAACATGTTTTCTTCAGCATAGTGTGTGGATGAGCCCTTAGTTCACCATTTGAGGTTTTGCATCCGCCCCCCCCCCCAAAAAAAATGAAGAGTGGATTGTGCATGGGGACTTCATTGGGGGAAGGAAATGGCAGTGGTAGCTTTTGGCCAGTGCTGAAATATCAAGGATTCCATTTGGTATGTCAATCAGAATAGAGCTGGAAGAGACCTTGGAGGCCTTCTAATCCAACCCCCTGCTCAAGCAGGAGACCCTATACCATTTCAGACAAGTGGCTGTCCAGCCTCTTCTTAAAAACCTCCAGTGATGAAGCACCCACAGCTTCTGAAGGCAAGCTGTTCCACTGGTTAATTGTCCTCACTGTTAGGAAGTTTCTTCTTAATTCTAGGTTGCTTCTCTCCTTGATTACTTTCCATCCATTGTTTCTTGTCTTGCCTCCTGGTGCTTTGGAAAATAAGCTGACCCCCTCTTCTTTGTGGCAGCCTCTTAAATACAGGAATACTGCTATCATGTCCCCTATCAGGCTAAAGTTAAAAAATGTGTTTTAAATTAAAGCACATTATCTTGCTAAAAAATGAAATATGCTTAATTTGCTAACTTATCATTTTTGGCTGCTAAGCAATGGAACTCATGTTCATCAGCAATGTTTGTACCTGCTTGCTTTAGTGATGGAAAAAAATGTCAAGGCTAAGTAGCTGGGTGTTTGATTCACTGTTTTCCGAACCTAGTAAAAATGCTTTTAAGAAAAGTGCTGATATCATGTGTGTTTAACTATAATTATACATAGAAACAGCAACCAAAGCAAAAATACGCATATTTATTTGAAAGGTTGGTCCATAAGACTTCTTGTCTTTTGCTATTTGTCTTTTGCTATCGAATAAAAGTCTTCAAGAAAATATAACACAAAATTCTCAGGCAATTATTTATTTTGGTATCCAAAATTAATCTACATAGAGTTTCAATTTTTTTTTACAATTAAAACCAAAAAAATGTTTTGACTGATGAGCATGGTAGATTTAGTTTGGTGGAAGTTAATTGGCATGGGATTAAGACTTTGAAAGTGGGAATTTAGGCCCCAAATGAGGGCAAAGCATTGTTTTATAAACAATTTATGAGAGATTAATAGGTTTCTCTTAGGAAAATTGGTGTTTAATGGGAGATTGGAATGGATCCAGTGATGAGTTTCACTTATCTTTGCTACCGAGATTCGGGAATGGGAGCGCGCGGGCGCGTGCACTTGCTTTGAGCACATGCAATACTTCTGCGCATGCGCAGAACCTTCTGCACATGCGCAGAGCATTTTTTATGACATCCGGGTGGGTGGGTGGAGCCTCCTGCCACCGCCACTACCGGTTATCCCGGTCCGGGGCGAACCGGTAGCAACCCACCACTGAATGGATCTATTTCCCCACAACTGGACAGAACTTCTGAGGGAAATTTTAAAATCACACAAATTACCAAGGTTTTTTTTTAATTTGATAGACATATTTAGAGTTGGTTGATGTGTAGAGACAGAAAAAGGACAATTGAAGAGAGTATACTTACTATTCTGAAAGACAAAGATCCCTTTCTAGGATAGACATGTTTTGGATTTCAAAGTACCAGGCTACTATGATGTCTAAAGTAGAGATAACACTGTACTAAAGCCTTTTTAAAAATAATAATTCTCTGAGTTTGCTTTATAAAAGAAAATTTGTTTAGATGGAGACTATTGTTGGTAAAGAAAGAAGTAATATTGTAAAATGAGGATTGTAAAAAGAAAGAAGAATTTTGTGAAAGTAATTTTGTGAAAGTAATTTTGTGAAAGTAAAGGCACTGATTTAAGAATAGTTTGGGATGCAAGAAAAGCTTTATTAGAGGTTATTTTATGCAACACAATAGTGAATTTGAAAAGAAAACACAAGCTATTTTGGATGAAATCACAAGAAAAAAAAAGATGAATTAAATAAATTTCCAGAGAAATCCAGCCATGGATTACTCTTAATCTTTACTCTCAATCCAGAATGACTCTTCATATATATCTCGTAACTTATATTTCTTTTGATTGTAGCATCTGTTACATACTTTCACAGCAAATGTAATTTTAGTAGATCTTTGAATCTTCTTGCTTCTTTAGTCACTGTTCCAGAATCCCTCCCTATGAGACCATTCCTCTAAACACAGGACCCGAGTATTAGATACAGAAATTGATAGCCCCATCTCAAAATCAGGATAGCCCTTGTGGCTAGTTATGCTATCAGAAGACTTTTAGAGGGAATAGGAAGCATTTTATAGACGAGAAATAATAGGCAAACACAAATGGCTAACTTATCATGAGATCCAAGAATTTTTTCAAGGGGAATACAAAACGGGGGACAGTGCACCTTGGTATCTGCCACATTTGATGGACACTTGTGTGAGCTGTCTTGAGGTAATTTCTACATATGTGACTGGATAGCATAATGATTAGAGCATCGCCTTTGATGTGGGAAACCAGGGTTCAAATTCTGGCTGGTACCTACCTTACCAATAGGGGTCTTTGCGCAAAGACTCCTTAACACTTCACCTGCCTACCACAAAATATGAGAGTGACACAAACTAGGAGAACCATGCTGTCTCAGACATCATCTGGATTAACGTTTGTGTCAGATGTTGAGGAACCAGGACAATCTGATTATAAGTATACTTTAGGAACAAATTATACATGGACAAGACATGAGACAACACACACACACACACACACACACACACACACACACACACACACAGTTATAATTGAAATGCACCTAAAATATGTCTGTTTATATCTATTAAGTGCATTCCAACAGACTGTGCTTTATTTGGAATACAACAATTCTTCTGTCAGTTACCATTATTGTAGCTGAGTGCCATAACAACCACCAATGCTTTAATTTGCTTTTAAATAGAAACGGTTTTCTCTTTAGTACAGAAGGTTGAGGACACACACTGTCAATGTATTCCACAATCTAATTTGGTGGCTGTGATATAACTTGTTATTTTCTGCAGGAGTTTTAAAAAGATTTAAATCCAAGTAGTTTGGTCTGAATTCCCCTGGTTCCCACTTCCTTAATTCTATCAACCACTCAATGACCACTGATAATAGCTATATGTGTCATCAGATTTTGTTGTCAATGTTGTAGCACTAACAGCATTTTTGTCACTCCTAGGAAAGACAAAAAAGACTGGTGAGAATCTGTTTCTCAAAATGAAGGCTGCAGAGAGATCATCCTTTGACATGTACAGTATATCGTGGCCTTATGCCATGGGCTAAAGGTCCTTGGAAAGCACCAGACTCAGCCAGAATTCAAGCTAGGTTTATGAAAGACTAAGGGAGAATCCAGTTACAATCAGTTCTTAATTCAAGCAATGTTCATCAATTACAAACAGCATATGGAAAACTATGATGTGTTCTGACCCAGCCTTCATGAGCTCCACTCAACAGCCTACTCATGAGGAAAAACTCCTTTTTATTTAGAAAGGCAGGAATTCACAGAATTCACTGACAAAGCTCCAGGTCACACATCCATAGGTGATTCAGTCTCTAAGTTCCCCGCAGGGAGCCTCAATTAGCATTTCAATCCCAACACAAAGAGTCCTGACCAACCTGGTTAGTGGCAAGGAAATCCTGGCAAGGAATCTGCCGGAGGGAACTCTTCTGGAGCATGAATGGATGTCTCTGACACCCACGCCGCCCACACCCCTCCTCCTTATATCCCAGCCAGGGAGGGGCTTGTTAACATCTCCTTCTTCTCCTAGATAGCTGGCCCTCAGTCCTGCGTTGCTCTCCTCTCCACACTTGTCTGTGCATACATGCATCTGGGACAGGGCCCAGCTGTTACTCCCCCTCACTCATCTCAGGCCCTGAAAACAGCTGTCTCTCCACCTGAGCATGAGTAGATGGGCCCTGCTCTGCATCTGGCTCTGAGACCTCCTGTTCCTCAGAGCCTTCTGCCGGCTCCGATGGTAACCCAGGCACCCCCTCCATCTCCTCTGACTCATCTGACTCGACTGCCATCTCCGCTGGCAGTTGACGAACCACAACATGATGTTCCTTTATTCTTTGGAAAACACCAGTAAAATTCACATTCTCAAAAAACATAGATTCCATTAAAAAAATGAAACAAAATATCTGCCATTTTTGTGGAGTTGTGATCCTGAAACACAAAGCTGTTTTAAAACTAAATACATGGAACCATTTCTGAAAATAGCTTGAAATTCAAAAGGCAAGAGGGGGTAGGATATCATCAGCAACAGTACGGCTTAATTCAGACTCTTTTGTACCATAAAAATGGAGTCAGTGTCCTGATTCATATAGTATGCTAAACCATAAAGTTGTTTGATTGCTTTTGGTTTAGCGTGATGTGTCAATCCAGCCAGAATCACTGAGAATTGTTTCCAAGACAATTTCAAGTACAACACTGAACAATCTGTTAGCATGACAGGCTTAAAAGAGAGAAAAGTGGGCCCTAAATACTCTTCAGGATGGTTTCAGAGGTCAAGTCAAAGCCTCCATTTTCTGATGTTCTCATCACAAAGGATAATACTTTATTTTTTAGCTAATATAAATAGACTGAAGCATCTGATTCTACAGTAATAGATTTAGATTCTACGTTATAGAAAACAACAGGGCTCAAAAAGATTCTTATGAAATTCTGGCCTTGATACCAACGCTTATGCTATGCAATGCATGCTATGTTATTATTTATTTCTCAACTCATAAAATTAATCCAGCCCTCTGATCATATTTAATATTCTGTCATTTCCCTTCCACAGTTTTTCTAATGGCTCCTCAGTTAGACAAACTTTTTAAAAACAACCCAATTCCATTTTATACCTATTGAAAAGGGGCATTGGCTTACCTGAATGGTCTTCTCTGTGCGCTGCAGGGAGAATCCAAGCTGGGTTAAACTTTGGTCGGTTGTCAAGGGACTGAGTTATTTTTAGATCAAGCACGTCCTCTCTGTCACGCTGGCTCCTAGCCCGCCAGTTTCAAAACGAAGACGTGGAACCATCAAACGGAAGGACGTGCAAGCAGAATCCAGAGCGACCCTGGACCTCCGAAATCCAGGGCGGGTTTGGACTCTCTCTGCAGCACACAGAGAAGACCGTTCAGGTAAGCCAACGCCCCTTCTCCTGTGCGCTTCTACGGGAGAGTCCAAGCTGGGATATACTCAAGCTTAAGTCTCGTGGGCAGGAGATGAACGGTCCAGGGGAGCAGAAGTGGAACAGACCTACTGGAGAACTCTCCTGCCAAAAGCAGCCTCGGCCGAGGCAAACAAGTCCAGTTTATGGTTCTTGACAAATGACAAGGGCGTGGACCACGTGGCAGCCCTACATATGTCCTCAATCGAGGCCTGCGTGGCCCAGGCCGTGGAAGTGGCCGCGCTGCGGGTCGAGTGGGCTGTAATCCCATCCGGGACTGGTCGAGACAGGCCCTTGTACGCTCGAGCAATGCATGCTTTAAGCCAGCGGCTAAGAATCTGGAAAGTGACCTTTCGGCCCATGGAGGCTGGATGAAAGGTGACAAACAAAGCCTCCGATCTCCAGAATAAAGCCGTCCGACAGATATAAATCTGGAGAGCCCTCCTCACGTCCAATTTGTGCCAACGACGTTCCGACGGATGTTGTGGGTCGGGACAAAAGTCCGGCAAAACCACCTCCTGGGCCCGGTGGAACCAGGAGTTGACTTTTGGGAGGAAGGAGGGATCCAAACATAGGACGACTTGGTCCGGATGGAAGTGGCACAAGTCCTCGCGCACAGACAGCACTGCCAGCTCGGAACCCGCCTGGCCGAGATGATGGCGACCAGGAAGGCAGTCTTAAATGACAGAAACCTCAGCGAAACAGAACAAAGCGGCTCAAAGGGAGGAGCCGTGAGAGCCTGCAGGACGAGCGAGAGGTCCCAAGACGGATACCGATGGATGACAGGTGGTCTGAGATTGGTGGCTCCCTTTATGAAACCGCGGACACTCAGGTGATAATAGAGAGAGCGCAGCTTGTCAACTCGGATGACAGTAGACAAGGCAGCTACTTGCCGGCGAAGAGTGTTGGGAGACAAGCCTTTCGCGAGACCTACCTGTAAGAAGGTCAAAAGCTGAGGAATCGAAGGAGACAAAGGATCCAGGTTAGACTGGAGACAAAATGTCCGATAGGCCAACTACGTGGCATTGTAAATGCATGTAATGGATTTCCGTCGAGCTGCCTGGATGGTGAAGATGATGTCTTCAGGCAGGTTGTCCTCCCTCAGGAGATCTCCCTCAAGTGCCAGACGGTCAGATGGAACCACTGGGGCTCCGGATGGAGAAGAGCCCTCTGGCTGAGGGAGATCCAGGAGTCGGGAATTCGCCACGGACGAGCTGCCGAGAGTTCCACCAGATCCACAAACCAGGGACGTTGGGGCCAATGGGGAGCGACTAATAGAACCTCCGCTCTCTCCGAGATCAGCTTCCGAACCACCTGCGGAATTAGAGGCAGGGGAGGGAACGCGTACAACAGTCCTGGTGGCCAGGGACTGCAGAGGGCATTGACCCCCTCCGCCCCCGGAGTTGGAAATCTGGAATAGAACCTCGGTAACTGAGTGTTGATGGGAGTTGTGAACAAATCCACCAGTGGCCTGCTGAACATTGTGGACAGAGTGTTGAAGAGCTTCGGGTGCAGGCGCCACTCTGCTGGGTTGATCGTGGTGTGACTGAGACAGTCCGCCTGTATGTTCATGAGCCCGGATATATGCTCCGCGCGAAGCGACAACACATGATGCTCTGCCCACAGTCCTATCTTCTCCGCCTCCCTCATGAGGCATCGCGATCTCGTGCTCCCCTGACGGTTTATGTGGGACCGGGCCACCACATTGTCCGTCCTCACGAGGACATGGCAGTTGGACAATAGTGGCTCGAAGTGTTGAAGGGCCAACGACGCGGCTCGAAGCTCCAATATATTGATGTTGGCTGAGGCAAGTTCTGCCCATGTCCAATGACCCTGGGCCATCTGAGAGCCGGTGTGAGCTCCCCACCCGAAGAGGCTAGCATCGGTAGTCACCGTCACTCGGGTGGGCTCCTTGAAAAGGCACCCCCGCTGAAGAGCTGGAGACAACCACCAGTGGAGCGAACGAATGACCTCGGGAGACACCTGCACCAACCTGCTGGAATGGCTGGTCCTGGCCCGTTGATATGGGAGGAGGCTCCACTGAAGGGCCCGAGTGTGTAACCGTGCCTACGGCACCACATCGATGCAAGAGATGAGTTTGCCCAGCAGTTGGGAAAGCAGGGACAAGGGCACACGTTGTCCCTGCAGACAGCCTGTAGAGAGCAAGGATACTGTGTTGACGTTCCAGTGAGAGGAAAACCTCGCAGGTCACTGTGTTGATGATGGCGCCTAGGTGTAAGAGTGAGGTGGTGGGAGTGAGGTGACTCTTCACAAAGTTCACCGAGAAACTGTGCGCCTGCAATGTCTGAATAGTGTATAGAAGGTCCTCCTGTGCCAGTTGGGCCGACGATGATTGAATAATTATGTCATCCAAATAGCATTGGAGACATAATGGCCGTGCTCGCAGATGCGCTGCCACAATGTCAAGGAGCTTTGTGAATGTCCTTGGGGCTGAGGAAAGTCCAAATGGGAGGGCACGGTACTGAAAGTGGGCCCCAGCGAATCAGAATCTCAGGAAACGGCGCTGCAACGAGCGGACAGGCACATGGAGGTAAGCCTCCTTGAGATCGATGGAGGTCAGCCAATCTCGGTGTCTGATGCATCCCAAGATGGACCTGAAGGACTGCATCTTGAAGCACTTGTAGGCGACGTATAAATTGAGCTGCTTCAAATTGAGAATGGTGTTCTGCCCCCAGCGATGAGCCACCAATAATATGCACACACAAACTGCCAAACACTGTTCTTTTACTAATAAGAAAGATCTCCTAATAATTTCTTAGGAGTTGGGGAACACAAAATAAAGGCAGAATAGTCTTTTTTTCAAAGCTCCAGCTTGTTAATATGTAATCTTAACAGCTGGCCGGAGTCCAATAGATAAAGGAGCAGCTCTTACTGTCTCTGGCAAAACTCCCAGAACTTGGAATGCAAGAAACAAGACCCGTACTGGAACAAATACACGAGCAGACTGGAGTCACAAAGTTCAAGAGGGATATCAAACGGTTGTTTCCTGCAACAAGGCTCACCGTGGTCAGGGCTTAAATAGTCTAAGGGTGTGACCACGTTAGCAGCCCTGCGTGCCCGAGCATTGAGAAGAAGAGGCTCCTCCTCCTCTTCTTCAGCCCTGATGGGCTCCTCAGGAGGTACAGAAGGCCCTGGTTGACTCTCAGCCTCCTCGCTCTCTGACTCGGGTGCCAGGTACACGGGCCGATGGTACTGTGCCACAACTGCCTCATCGTCCTCCTCGCTCTCTGACTCGGGCGCCAGGTGCACGGGCCGATGGTACCGTGCCACAACCGCCTCATCGTCCTCGGGATCCATGAGCACCGGCATGGGACGCTGGCGGGCCACAACAGATGGCCCTCCATCCCCCGGAGTTCTTGGGAACCAGGAAGAAGACAGAATAGAAGCCTAGCCTCTCCTGACTGGGGGGCACCCTTTCTATGGCTGCGATGTCTAACAGATGGCTGATCTCCGCCTCCATCAATGTCCGTTTGGAAGCATCGGGCGAAATGGGGCACCGGATGAACTGGCAGGGGGGAAGGGAGACAAAATCTAAGGTGAGGCTGAAACGAATGATTTGCAAGGCCCAGGCATCCGAGGATGTTAACTCCCATTGGGCGGCAAAATGTTGGAGCCTGCCACCCATGGGAAGAGCCTCGTTGGAGTCATTTGGAGCGTCTGAACCCCCGAGACCCCGAACCCCTGAAGGGACGTCTAGTCTGGGGGAATTGCCTACCCCTGTCTCTATTTGCGGACTGCTGTCTGTCAGTCCCCTGATAATACGACCGCTGGGGTGGGGGACCCCCAAAGGAAGACTCGGGCTGAAAGGGCTGGTGTCTAAAGTAGGGCGCCGAGAGTCTGTCCGCCCGTCTATGGGCTCTGGGGTGGACCTTGCGTTTGTCCCTGTCCTCCACCAAAATAGAGTCGAGGGAATCACCAAATAAGCGGTTCTTTGTGAACGGGGCAGCCATGAGGCGCCATTTAGAGCGGGCATCCGCTTGCCAATTGTGGAGCCAGATGATGCGGCGAGATGAAACACTAGCCGCCATGGCACGTGAGGCAAATTTAGCCGAATTTAGTGTCGCATCCGCGGAAAACTCCGCCGCAGATAACAACTTATTTAAATCCTGGCGAAGCCGGGAATCCTCCGCCCCCAATCTAGCCTGCATCTCCCTAATCCACATGATGGAAGTGCGGTTAAAGAAAGATGCAGCCGTAGCTGCTCTCCAGGACCAAGCAGCCGCTTGGTGTGATTTCCACAGTAACGACTCCACTTTCCGGTCGTCTGGCTTGAGACCCTCTGAGACCTCTGATGGAAACACGGATGAGGAGACTAAATTGGTGACGGGAGTGTCCACAGTAGGAAGCTGCAGCAGCTCCTCAATCTCTGGGCCGAACCCATAAAATCTGCGCTCCGTCGAGGACGGGCCAGGTGCAGCAGAAGGATGGCTCCAGGCTCGTTTGATGTTGTCAACAAATAGTTTTGACGATGTAATAGAGTCAGTTTCCCGTTTGGGTTCAGAAAACAGCCCTGCAGTGGGATCAATGCCCACGGATGGTTCAGAGATTTTTTCAGCTCCACCAAGGTTTGCCGTAATCTTGGCCTTGTGAAGTAAGGTTTTGAACAGGGCCAGTTTGAAAAGCCCGGTGAAGGCCGGCTGATCAGAGAGCAGACTGTCATCGTCCGACAACTCGTCATCCAACACACTGCCTTCCCCCTGGATAGAAGGTTCGCCCAGGTCAGAAGAGTGGCAAGAATAAGCGTCGCCCACCTGAGGCCAAACGCCTTGCATAGATGCAGTAACTGCAGGATAAGGCGACCTTTGCTGGAGACCAGTGGCAATGCCTTGTGAATAAGCATTGGCGATCATGTCCTGTAACTCAGGCGGAAGATGACTCCAGGCATCAGCCCCGGAACGGAGCCCCGCTGCTGTGGGCATAAAGGTGGCCGCCACAGGCTCTCTAGAGACCGAAGATGTAGGTCCTGGGTTGAGAGCGGCCTCCTGGCCCTGCAGAAGTTGCAACGAGGCCTCCTTGCCTTCCATGCCCTGAGCCACAGAATGGCGGTCAGGAGACCAATCTGCTTCCGTTGCAGTACCAGTGGCTGCAGGAGGTTGGACCACCGGAAGCGCAGAAGTCCCCCACGATGGTGCAGGCAGCTGCACTGCCAGTGGGGTATGTGGCAATTGCTGGGCCACAGAATGAGGCGTAAAAGCCAAGGCAGCTTGCTTTTGAGCCTTTTCGAATTGCTTTTCCAAAGCCTGAAGCCTCCGCTCAGTGTCTTTGAGGGCCGCTGCAGAGGTGGATGAGACAGGAGCCTTGGCCTTCTCCTTAGAGGAGGTATGGCTCTTCGAAGTGGTCCTCTTGGGGGGGGGAAGAGGTGGATGCCTCCTCCCCAACAGGTTTGTCAGCTTTGCCAGACATGGTCTCACAAGTAAGGACAGGCCTCGCTGATAAAAGACTCGAGGTGCAAGGGAGTGATGCCCAGAGGCAGTGACTCCTATATAGTGGCTGCGTGAGGCAGATGGCAAAGTCCAGCGGGTCCCTGGGACAGGCACTCACCCCAACCACGATCTAATAAAATAGCCTGCAGAATAAAGAACAAGCAGAGCAGCAGCAGAAGCAGCAGCAGCAGCAGCAGCAAGAGAAGGGCAGCTTCAAGAATGAAAAACTCCTGCAAAATGGTGAACGGAGGCTCCGTGGTCATCTAAAATGGCCACCGCCAGTAAGTGTAGTAGCCGGCACAATTTATGGCCACCCAAAATGGCCACCGGCAGTTAAGCAATGATGAAATCTGCCCGGCAACAGCCAATGCTCCAATCTGGCCACCCAAAATGGCTACCAGCAGTTAAGGCAATGATGAAATCAGCGTAGCAACAGCCGATGCTCCAAAATGGCTGCCGCCAGTAACAGGGAGCAGAAGCTGCAGTCATTCCGAGAAGCCTCAACAACAAGCCTGTGCCCCAGAGCGGCCTGACGACTGCGTGCCTCAAGAGGGGTAACACCCCCTCACTGGCAGAGCTAGCCTGCGCTGCGCTGTTTGAGTATAGCCCCAGGGGGCAGGGACTCGATGATCATGCTTCTAGAGCGAAGCAAGAAACCGCACGCTATGAGTGTAACCCCAGGGGGCAGGGACTCCGCAATCCAGTTCAATACGGCGAGGAGTATAGCACCGTGGGGCAGGGACTCCAGCTGCCTTCGGTGGGGAGTATAGCCCCGTGGGGCAGGGACTCCAGCTGCCTAGTTGTTGGTGGTGGCGGTTCTTGTCAGGGTACTGACTAACCAGCTCAGCCACCGGCAGCCTGAATCTCGCATAGAAAGTTCGAACAAATTAGGAAGAGTCCAAACTGAATTCAGTTGATTGTCACGGAAAGTTAGAAAGCATGTCCCTCTTTGCCGACTGAGTTTTGAAACTGGCGGGCTAGGAGCCAGCGTGACAGAGAGGGCATGCTTGATCTAAAAATAACTCAGTCCCTTGACAACCGACCGAAGTTTAACCCAGCTTGGACTCTCCCATAGCAGCGCACAGGAGAATTGCCTGCTTAGTTTTGTTTCAAAGGCTTTCTTTCTCATAGCCTCTGTCCTTACTTGTATAACTGACAGGACAAGTTATTGTAATATAGCATTGCCCCCTGTATTTTCTACCTGTTTTTCTAACTGCAATATATACTTTCTTGCATTTTTATTCCCCCCCCAGCCATTAATCACAGAAATGAAAGAATCCACATAGAGGAGCAGATATATAAGCATCATGGTGAAATTATATGTGGGTTTTAAATCCAAATATTGTGATGATCACAGTTACCAGTTAACTTTGATCATCTTTATGATCGCGATGGGTTGGACACGACTTCGCAACTAACAACAACAACATGATCTTTTTTGGAAACTAATTACCTTGTAAAGAATTACCAGATATCTTCTGTATATTATGGATAATGATGGTGGATAATTCCTGCATATATAAGTACTGTGATGTCTATCCATGAGGCCAATGTCCTCCATATCTCAAAAATTTGGCAACCAACATAAATAATATTGATCTAAACACAATACCACACAAGACAATCCTTCTAAAAGAAGTAATTGAAGTTAGTAGTATGTGAGAGGTATGTGTTACATTTGTTTTTTTTCCTTCATCATCCAACACACATAGAAGAGGGAATTCGGGGCACTTTAGCTTTCCTTAGTATGATAAGTTGTTGATTCCAAATATTACTCTTCTATGCACCCTTTTAACTTAGTTAGTTTTCTCCACCCCTCCTTGCAGGTAATGGGAACATTATAATATATATATATGTAGGATCATTTTGTAATTTAAACTTCTTCATGAAGAGGGTTGTCACGGTAACCACACTCCTTTTTCTTGTGAATTCAGAATATTAGACTTCATATTCTGTAGTACAGCTTGTGTCAAATATTTGAGTTCAACCTGGTAATGAAGTATAGCAAGGTATAATTGAGAACTTGATATAAATTCTAGTAAAACTAATCCATAACATGCATTTATAAATTATGCTCTCAAAATTTCCTTCTTATTATTTTTCCTATTACTGTAGTGCTGGCCAGTAATTAATCATTCATTATCTGAGCCATTTGTGTGAAGCATGTTTTTTAATTGATTGACTACTTCATACTTATTTTCAATCCAAATCTGTTTCCACCATGAATGAATGAATGAATGAATGAACGAATGAGTGTGTGTGTGTGTGTGTGTCTGTCTGTCTGTCTAATCTAATCTAATCTAATCTAATCTAATCTAATCTAATCTAATCTAATCTAATCTAATCTAATCTAATCTAATCTAATCTAATCTAATCTAATCTAATCTAATCTAATCTAATCTAGGTGCAACTAATGTGCATAGAAATATGTAGCATTTTGATTCCCAGTAGCATGCAGAATGAAGAACTATCTTTCCTGCAATCAGTTCTGCGGATATTATTATATAACAAATGTTCTAATCAGAAGCCAAGTTTGCAGGCAAAAGAAGGTAGATAGCTATGGATTAAGCAAAATAGTGGTTTAGGGTACCAAAGATAGGGAGGCACCAAGAGTTCCCCCCCCATGTCCTTAAATCTTTCATTGTCATACTTGACTTTACAGTGGTCATTTTTTGGTCATTGTCCTTATTTGCCATGTTCAGCTTAAATCTGTATTGTTAAGAACATGCTTTATTTGGCATGAGGAGTGACAAAAGTTTAAAAGTTTGGTTCAAAGAAGTCAGGTATAGAGTTTTGCTTCCGTCAGGAGGCATGATTGTTGAGTTGTGCTTAGAGTATCAACTGGCCTTAATTTGGTCCTGGACACAGAGATGGCCAACATCAATTGGTTCTCTAACCCTGCACTTTATCCATAGGAATTTGTGTTATGTTGATTCACACCATCCATGGCTATGGTTGACTGTGACCAAGAGCTATTCCTCCAAGCCATTCTAGAATAGACTTAGAACCGAATCTGTGATCTTCTGCATACAAAATATGTACAGTCTTTCTTCTCTCCATTTTTAATGCTTATAAAGCCGCTTTTACACCATCTCTGTGTCAATAGTATATATACACGAAGGAGGGCAAGAATGAGCGAGAGTAATCATTGGAATTAGAATGTAGCTACTTTATGGTTTATTTATGGAAAATGTGCAACACAGTAGGGATTGAGCAGTCTCATTGTGTGTGCAACTGTAGCCCATGTAATTAATTGTCCTATAAACAGCATTTATGCTTCAAAGCTATATTTATGAGTCCTACAGAAATATTATTTTTGATAAAATCAGATGTAGTTTGCATTTTGTTCAAATTACTTAGAAATCTGGAACCTGTCCTATCTAACAATGTGTTTTGTTTTGTGGGGGGGGGAGGTTGGTAGGTTTTTTTTTTTGTCATGCTTTGAAATTAAAAGATATTGTCTCATAAATATTCTAAAGCATATGTCAGGGTTCCAAGTAACACCCCCAACGAAAGAAGAATCCGAGGCTAGAAGTTCCTCAAAGTTTCACTTTATTAGAGATGTCATATTGGCACATCTGGGAAAACCCGAATCTGAAAGCTTCCAGGTTTTCCCCACCCAAAGTAAAGTCAAAGTCCCTTCCCCTGCACCCACATGTCCATCACATGGTCCAATCAATCCACCGTCCCAACTGGAGATGCCTCCTAGTCATGCCACTCCAAGTGCAGGCTGAATGTCCTTGACTCCCAGAGAAAAGAATGTTATGGCTAAATACTTCTACCAACTCCATGCAAGCCCCCCTCCCAGTTTCCCACAGCACTAAGTGTGGCAGCCCTGAAGATCCAAAAGAAAAGATGGCCTCCAGGGCTGACAGCATACTTACTATTCAGTCATAAATAAAAGCTGAAAGCTACCATCATTTTTAGACTGTAGGTAATGGATGGAAAATCCCATTCCAAGACATTCAGATACAGAGAGAGTTAAAAGAAAGCCTCAACTTGATCTGTAGGAGAGGGCAAATGACAAAAACAAACAAACAAACAAACAAACAAACAAAAAACCAACAACACCATTGTGATGTCACAGTGCAAACCACATGACTTACACCCTTACATCAGACACTGGGATACAAGTATGAAAGGGTGGGGGCTATGTTGTGATATTGCAGTACCCCTTTCATAATTTTTGGTCATTTGTACTGGATGTCTTTGACTTGATCCATCACTCACATCTAACCCCCAGTCATAATGTTAGTCCAGAGACCAGCAAGTCCATCAAGCCTAAACTATGAATAGGAGAGGGAAGTTTTCCTTCTTTCTCAGGTGAGCTTTTAAGAACATCAGGAGTATCAGTAATTCCTTCTACTCTAGCATAAAACCATGTAAGTAACTTCAAATTTGGAAGAATCTGGACTTGGAGAAGTAAGAAAAATACAGGAATGGAGCAAATAGAGCCAGATCAGAGGTGGGTTGCTCCTGGTTCGGACCGGTTCTTTAGAACCGGTAGCGGGAATTTCCCCCCATTCACCAAACTGGGAGCGATCGCCGGTTGGCCACGCCCACGAACCGGCTCTCTCGGCGGCACCATAGGTGCCGCCATTTTGTTTTTGGCTTCTGCGCATGCATCTGAGCTGCTAGGAATTTGTTGATCTTGTGTGTTTCTATTCAGGGCTAAAAAAAAGTTGCCACTGAGATAAAAACTTGCTGGTAACATTCTTATTAGTTTTCTTTCTTTGATTTTAAACCAGCTGCCTCTCATTCTGAACCCATTTAATATTTAGCACCCAGTCCTAAAGAAAAAGAAAGGAAGGAAGGAAATGATTGACAGGTGACTTGCTACCATATCCTCCTGAGTAAAAACAGACCATTTTCTTGAAAATAGATTGTCACAGCATACTTTATAGGCTGTTTCCAGGAGTGCAGGAGAACCTGAGATGACTGTAGATGGGGGGAACTAAAGCCAGGGGGTCCAGTTCATCACATGCTTCTGTATATGCATGTCCTATTATTTCTGTTAGGATTACATTCAGTAGGATCCAGGGGTGGTATTCACTTACCTTCCCTACCGGTTCGCAAATGTGAGCGCGCGCGCGCAGAGCGTCAAAAACGTGACGTGCTTACGTCCGGGCGGGTGGGCGGGGCCACCCACAGTCAGCGCTACCGGTTCGCCTGATCTGGATAGAACCGGCTGAATACCACCACTGGTAGGATCCGTTTATAGAAAATAAGCAATATTTTTATGATAGTTACTATATCAATTAAAAAACCACAACATTTTGATAATGCCATTATTCAGTATGATTTTATTAGAAGGTGAGATTGTACTCGTATTTCAAAGTACACGATAAGAGGATGATAAATACTACCTCAATTTAGTACATTGCTTGGACTAACATTTGTTTAAACATTAAATTGAAATTTTTGGAAAGCGATAAAGACAATTCCTTCTCAATAATTATTTGCTGTGACAGCTAGCAGTAGGTTATAATGCAAGGAACATTTAAGGAAAAAGCATCTAGACTAGATACTCCAAGCAAAGCTCCTTTGAAAATACATTTATTTTTTGAAATCTTCAATTCTGAAGTGATAAAAGAGCTGTGTATGGAAACTCGACATCTTGTAGGGATGGGAGATGAGCACCAGTATTTGCATGAAATCCTCTATGATGCACTGTTTACGATGCATTGCCAATATAGTGACTTACTTCCCAATCCAGAATCCCCTAATATCCTCTTAACAGGAGATAAAAAGAGGCATTGAATTCCAGCAATTCAACTACATGTTTGGAACCATTATACCTAATGTGCATTTCTGAGTCTTTTTCTCCCAACATTATGGTGTACTAAGAGAAGGCTGCTCTCTTGTTAAGCGTAGAGAGATTTGCAGCTGGTTGCTAGAATAATAGTTGCTCAAATCTTTTTCAATCTGAAATTCTTTATATCGAAACTGTCTTCTCCCTTCTCTTTCACTTGGTCTGTTGTTACTGCTTTAGCATCCATTTTTAGGGAAAGAAAAAACTTGAAAAAGCTTCATTATAGCATGATCTCAGCCAAGGCCTATAGTGACTATGATATTACCACAACATTACGGAATCAATCAGATTTGGCTATGTTATGGTATTAGTGAGAACAAGTTACATTTTTTCAACTGCGAATTAAAGTATTTCTTTTGTGAATTAAAGTATTTTAGAAGGTAAGGCTTCAGGCAGGGACAGGGTTTGTTTTGGGACTTCTATGGAAGCTACTCTGCCAGTAGCTTCACCAAATAGATAAATATTTCCCCAGAAGAGAGTCCTATTGCATCTAATGTCATTGGGGGTGAAAACATATCTTTAACTTGAGTTACTTGCTAAGATGCAAAGTTCCTTCTTCACTCTTATGTAACAGGAGTTATTTTTATCTGGCTGCTTTTGAACTAGGTGGATCTAGGTGGTTTGTTGTAATTATCTTTTCACTATGATAAAACTACTTGATGAGTTTAATGTGCTGCTTGAATGTACTCAAAAATTAAAGAGTGTTCAGGATTTCATATCACAGTTTGTATAACTTTGGAAATGTTGGGGTGTGGGTATCAGGTGAATCATAAACATGTATTAGATGGGTGTGGTGGCCAAGAGGTTAAGACACTGGGCTTGTCGAACGGAAGGTTGGCTGTTCGAGAAAAAGTACTGCATGACGGAATGAGCTCCTGTTACGTGCTCCAGCTCCTGCGAACCTAGCAGTTCAAAAGCATGCAAGTGCAAGTAGATAAATAGGTATCACTTCAGTGGGAAGGTAACAACATTCCAGATGCCTTTGGCATATAGTCATGCTGGCCACATGACCACGGAAGCATCTTCAGACAATTCTGGCTCTTCAGCTGTGAATCAGAGATGACCACCGCCCCCTAGAGTCAGACATGACTGGATAGGGGAAAACTTTACTTTTTTTTTTAACCTTAAACATTTATTATTGGCTTCCCCAGGTAAACAGAAGTTATTAGTCAATGTCTCCACAGTTTGTCTTCTCTCTGAATAGGATTTATTCTCATTTTGTTACAGTGACAATTGCTATCCTGGATGGAATAATAATGCCACACATTTGGAGAACATTATATTGACGAGCCTGCCATAAATTTGTAAATCAAGATAAGTAGCATCAGCAGGGAAATATTGCTTGAGATGGTAGGTGGATTGGATAGCTTGGATAATTCACTATTTCTGTTTGGATAATTTATTATAGGTTTTTAATTCAGATACTAATTGAAATAATCTGGTAATTGAGTAGCTTAGTAATAAGTACTGTTCCAACATAGGTCACAGCACAAGTTCACTGCCTACACTATAATGTACATTTCAATTAATTTTCTGCTTTATTTCCACACAGAAATCTCTCAGCTGCTTTTAGGTACAGATGTTTCAGCAGAAACTTAATTCTACCACGGAAGCCTCTGACTTTTACTATTGCTTATCCTTCAGGAACACTTTAGTAATTGGGTTAAGATCTGGTGTCTATGGAGATTCTCAGTCATCCAGATCATGGTTGTCCCAAAGGTGCTTTTTCAAGAGGCAACTGGTTTTTCTTTGAAGACGTTTTGCTTCTTATCCAAGAAACTTCTTCAGTTCTGACTGGATGGTGGGGAATGGAAGGACCTCCAAACCTCCAAGTGGCCTCAACAACTCTCTAAAAAAATGCAAATGATCAGCTGTCTGCAAATAATTTAAATCCTTCCATTCCCTACCATTCAATCAGAGCCAAAGAAACTTCTTGAATGAGAAGTGAAACATCTTCAAAGAAAAACAAAAAAGCCCAGTTGCCTCTTGAAAAAGCACCTTTGGGTTAAGATCTGGTGTGCTTCATTGCTCCTGTTGGCTGTGATGGATGGGGAATCTGCTTTTATCTCCACATTCTCTCTTCAATAGTTAAATACAAGATTTTCTTCCCACTAATTCCATGATTTTTCATCATGAAAAACCTCAGTCATTTTGATTTTTGTTTATATAAATTACACCACTAGGAGCCATTAGATAGAGATTGCAACAGGGGTGAAATCCAGCAGGTTCTGACAGGTTCTGGAGAACCGGTAGCAGAAATTTTGAGTAATTTGGAGAACTGGCAAATACCACCTCTGGCTGGCCCCAGAGTGGGGTGGGAATGGGGATTTTGCAATATCCTTCCCCCAGGAGTGGGGAGGGAATGGGGATTTTGCAGTATCCTTCCCCTGCCATGCCCACCAAGCCACACCACGCCCACCAAGCCACGCCCACAGAACCAGTAGTAAAAAAAAATTGGATTTCACCACTGGATTGCAAACTGTCTATCCTGACCATACAGCAGAAACTGTGGTTTCTCCAGGGAATAGGAATAAATGAGAGGGAGGGCAGACTTTGGCATGGCACCAACATCAACAGAAATATTGTCCAACTCATGCTTTTTTTGCCTTGCTCTTTCTCTGTTGTGGTCTTGTTGTTGAAGGTGGGTATTGTTGAGGAACTCTTGCCATAATTAGTGTTTGCCGCATATTCTCAAGTTGATTTTCCCTTTCCTCCTCCATCTTTTCTTATCACCTCATTCTGTACTTTGTGATTCTGCAGATATGCAGTCCTTTCATCCTCTTTTTTTCATCTCTCCTCCTTGCTGCATCCTGACAATATTTGGTGTCAAACATGACGTCCGCCCTCTCTTTCCATATGGCATAATTATGCTGATATATTTTTATTTGTATTGTATTGTATTGTATTGTATTGTATTGTATTGTATTGTATTGTATTGTATTGTATTGTATTGTATTGTATTGTATTGTATTGTATTGTATTGTATTGTTACCACAATGTTGTAAATTGCCATTTTTGTCTCAGAACAGTTTGGAATCCCTGCTAGCTTCTCTGTTGAATTGTAGGAAGCTGTCAGAGAGAGTTTAGAAATAGAATCACCTGACCTCCTGAGGGCTACTCTGGGACCGGTCTACTTGATCTTCAATGGCCAATAGAGGGGCTGGTCTACACTCAGGTTCAGAGTAGGAAGTGGTTCAGGGGTGGGTTCCAAGTTACCTCGCTGCTGGTTCGCTCCCTCCCGCGCCATGTGGGCGCGCCTCGTGGGCACGCCTCGTGGGCACGCCTCGTGGGTATGCACGCGCTTCATGCGCGTGCACATGCGCAGTAACAAAAAATCTGAAAAAAAAACCAAAGCCAAAAAAAAGATGGCGACCGCATGCACAGTGCCGGAAGTTGGCTTCTGCGCATGCTCAGAAGGAAAAAAATAAATAAATAAAAAATTCAAATAAATAAATCAAAAAAAATCAAAAAAAAAAAGATGGCGGCCCCCACGGACCAGCACCGACTGATCCGGTTCGGTGACGTCATCGTGACGTCACCAGTGGGCCGCTACTGGTTCAGGAGAACCAGTCCAAACCGGGAGGAACCCACCCCCGAAGTGGTTGAAAAATGAAGCAGGTTGGGCAAGGACTAAGGTATAGTGGTTAATGTATTTGATTGACCCCACAAAGATTCTGTTTCTACCCACAGCAGCTCACTTGGTGACTTTCAGCCCAACATACATCACAGGGTTATTGTGAAGAAATATAGAAGGATGGAACATCATGTATGTGCCTTGGGTTCCTGAACAAAGATGGGATATAGATCCATGTGCATGTTTGTGTGTCAGAGAAGGGCCCCCTAAAGCAATACAAATGTCCAGCCTTTCTTCTTCATGCACTTTAAAATTGTTGCTTTTTTAAGGGCCACCTGATGAGTCAATTATTTGCTGCTGAGTGTAGTGAGGAGCAAGAGATTGGGAGACTTCCAGGAAAACTGTCACAGAATGTTCAGAATGAACATTGTTTAACCACAGCAGCAGCCTGAAGTGGCCACAACTTTCCCAGATTCCATTTTCTCTGGATTTTGGATGCATTCTATGTGTTAGCCCAGTGATGGCTAACCGTTTTTTCCTCGGGTGCCAAAAAAGCGTGCATGTGCGCGACAGCGTGTGCGTGCATGCCACTCCCCTAATGCAATGCTGCCCCACAGGCCCCCCCACGCATGCGCGGGCGACCCCTGTGCTTCCCCCCACCCCTCGCGCATGCACAGGTGACCCCCCCGCAGCCCATTTTGGTGCTAGCAGGCCTCCCTGAAGCCTCCTGGGACCAAAAACGGGCAGAGGGGGCGCTGCACCCTCCACATCCCATTTTTAGTCCCACGAGGCTTCAGGGAGGCCTGCTAGCACCAAAATGGGGGGGGGGGAATCCCTGATCTCCCCAACTTCTTTCCCCAGCATGCACTAGTTTCCTCCTGGATTCCCTCCTCCCATGCCTTCTCCGATCTCCCCAATTTCTTTCCCCAGCGCGTGCTAGTTTCCTCCTGGATTCCTTCCTCCCGTGCCTTCTCCAATCTATCCCAATTTCTTTCCCCAGCATGCGCTAGTTTCCTCCTGGATTCCTTCCTCCCATGCCTTCTCCAATCTATCCCAATTTCTTTCCCCAGCACGCGCTAGTTTCCTCCTGGATTCCTTCCTCCCGTGCCTTCTCCGATCTATCCCAATTTCTTTCCCCAGCACGCGCTAGTTTCCTCCTGGCTTCCTTCCTCCCATGCCTTCTCCGATCTATCCCAATTTCTTTCCCCATCGCCCGCTAGTTTCCTCCTGGATTCCTTCCTCCCATGCCTTCTCCAATCTATCCCAATTTCTTTCCCCAGCACGCGCCAGTTTCCTCCTCCGTTCCTCCCTCCCGTGCCTTC
>QLTV01000974.1:11150458-11175655 GCA_003457575.1 Thermophis baileyi
CCTGGACGTGCTGCCAAAAGCCATTAACCCTTCCAACTCTATTATTCTATGTTCTCTATGTTCTAAACTGGGTGTTTCACAGCAGAAGCAGTACAGCTGGCTGGACCACACATGCATTAAATTCATGGCCTGTATGATCAAGCTGCGTCATTGTCCCCTCCTGTATCTTCCCCCCCAGGAAGAAACACTGCAGCAGCTATAAAAGGTCTTGGGAAACTCTAGGGAGTATCAGCTGATCACAGAAGTGTTACTTAATACTCTTTATAATGAAAATGTTTGTAATCTTGTCCTTCTTCCTGAAGGGAAGAGGTTAATCCCATCCCTAGATGGATGATTGACGGGTTTCCCTGCCCTAATCCTGTCAGTTTCTGTTGTTTATTTACTTGATTCAGTGTGTATGGCTGCATTCCAGCTGCAACTGTTAAGTGGAGCTATTAACTGAAGGGAGAGAGAGAGAAAAAAAACCTCTCTTGCACTTTAATTTTAACAGGTTCTCCGAACTGCCTAAGCAATTTACTAACGGTTCCGGCAAACCGGTGAGAACTGGCTGGATTTCACCTGTGCTTTGGATGGTGTTGAACATCTACATGAAGAAATGCGGCTAGTCAGTAAATAATACTGAAATACATTTGATGAACTGTTACAATTATTGGTATATTGTACATCAGCTTAACAATTCTCCCAAAGCACCTTGCCAGCTACTATGATAAACAACACAATTAAAAAAAAATAGTGCAACTTCTATAACAGTGGTTCTCAACCTTTCTAATGCTGTGACCCCTTCTCCTAAGGCAATGATTGATAATGATCCAGATGTCAATTTGAGATTCCAGCTAGAGAAAGATTCAAGCGTAATCTTTGCTCGCCCTCTTTTTTTTTTTTCTTAACTGGGTTTCTTCCCTTGATGATATTGGCTTGCTGTAGAGTTCCTAAGTATACCACAGCTGGCATTTCCAAAATTAGACAAAATTGGAAAAAAGTTGGCATCTGCAGCTCAAAGTCTCTTATGTGTCCATAGTTCTCTGTCTTTGATCATAGCAACCTATTGTGTTATCCATCTTCCTCCTAATCTAACCCCCCAGATTCTTTTAAAAAAAATATGAACTCTATCACTCGGAGATCAGACTATACACACGCGTATACACATATCCGTCTGCAATGTGTCATAGTAGCCAAACAGAATAGAAAGGTTTTTAATTTCCTTTTAGCAACAAGCCACTATGGGCCAGTCATGAGCAATTTCCTTTACCATAAGACTACTGGAGAGGTAGCTCATTAATTCAAGCTGGAGGTCGATGATGATGATGACAAAGCTCCTGCTTTTTCTACTTTCAAAAAAAATAAAATAAAAAAAATTCAAGCATTTAGTTGTTTATCCGCCAGCAGTTTATGATCTCCTCCTGCTATTTATTGACATTTTCCTGATGTTTTAGAGAGGACTGTTTCCTTCTTTATTTTTGGATTAATCTTACATTTCATAAATAAAAGTATCTTATTTCTATTTAATTAGAGGCTATAACAAGATTCTCAATGTACTGAAATAGCACATTCTAATGTGCTTTGTCCCCACTTGATGGATTCAAAAATAATTCACAAGGAAATCTTGGCAGATATTACAAACATGGGTGGCACTTTATTTCTTCTATTTTTATATGGTTCACTGGATGCATCAATTAAATACGTTACAGAATTCGCAGCATGTAAATTCTGATAGATGCTCTCTGTCTTAACCTTAGCACATATGAGCTGCAAAGGTCTGCACCACCACAAGATCCAAAGAACGAGGGCAGGACAAGAAGCAATGGGTGGAAGCTCATTAAAGAGAGATCCAACCTGGAACTAAGGCAAAATTTCCTGAAAGAGAGAACAATTAATCAATGGAACAGCTTGTCTCTTGGAGTTGTGGGTGCTCCATTGCTGGAAGACTTCAAGAAAAGATTGGGATGGTATACATTCTCCTGCTTTGGGCAGGCGGGTGGGTGGACTAGAAGACCTCTGTGGTCCCTTCCAGCCCTATGATTGTATGTTAAAACGACACCAAAGAAATGCTCTAAACCTGGTGACCATTTGGGTTTTTGCTGCCGAGATCTACAGTTCTTCAAACGCCAGTGTTTGCTCTCCAATTGCATTACACAAATGGCCTTTGGGCAAATACTGTATCTTTAATTATATGCTGTATAATTCAAATTTGAATACGATTATAGACTTGCTTTTAGTGGAGGATTTTAAACAATGGAAGTGGACTTTAGAAAAGTGTTAGAAGTATTACCTATAACATTCATTTTTTTTCATATTAATGATGCCTGTGAGACAAAAATTAAAGCATAAGTGAATGACGCTCATATTGATTTTGCATGAAGATAGGCGAAATTTATGTTGTTGTTGTTTTAACCATTTAGTTGTCTCCAACTCTTGGCGACTTTATAGGCAAGTTCTCTCCATTCCACCCCATCAAGCACAGCTTCTTTCAATTGTTGGATGTTCAACTTTGTATCAGATTTGATGTTATCAAGCAATGTTATCATTGTTTGCCCCTTCTTCTTGTTCCACTAACCATTCCTGGCATCATTGCCTTCTCCAATGAATTTGCATGCATGACATGGCCAAAGTAAATCAGACGTAGTCTTATGATTTTAGCTTCTAGTGATGTGTCTGGTTTTATAGGAGATTTCATGGCAAAATTTATAGAGGTTTTCTAATGACCAAAGCAGGCATATTTTGAAGGCAATCCAGTTTAGCAGTATATCAGCAAAAGGAATAATAGGGATTGAATGGATGCTTCCTTCTACTACAGCCATTCTTCCTTGTAATCCCCAAATATATTGTAGTCTTGAAAGAGCCTCTTGTAAAAGAGGTTTGCAAGGGTTTTCAGAAGTATGATTAGAGGAGATGATGAGAACACCTCTTCTAGGAAGATTTGAATGATAATAGATTTAATCAATGGTATTAATAATAAGGTACTACAGGAATGGCTAGACCATCTTTAAAAACATTTTGAAGAATAAGTATGTCAAACTCTGCTCTCCTATGTGAATTATTCGTTATTCCCATAGAAAAAAAAGGAGAAATGGAAATGTACTGTACATGTTTTTTCTTTAAAAATGAAGTGATTTTTTTTCCTTTTGGTAATGGTGGACTTTAGTTAAAAATTGCAGTAATATTGAAATAACAACATGGAAAGGGATTTTTGTGTGTTATTAATTCATTTAATTGGCTGCTTTTGTAAGGAAACATTTTAACATTTTTGCAATATTGCTTACTTATGTTTTATATGAAAACAATTGCCTTTTCATCCACTGTGTGCCCTTAAGAACAGAAAAAGAAGGAAAAATAATGTATCAAAATTATTGAGATTATGAAAGTCGGTTTGATTTTCCCCATCTCTTATTTGACTTAATGTGCCTTTGCACATTCCTTTTCAGGCTGACACCTTTTAGGAGTAAATACCTGTGTCAGAAACTATGTGCCATGCTGGTGGCACTACAATTATATGTTATTAATTTGTTCTGAGTGATGACAGAAAGCGGCGGTTTCCCACTAACAAGTGGGATTTGTCATGTTTCTCACTTTTATTGAATAACATAAAAGACTGAATTGGCTTTGCCTCTCACACTTTTGAACTGCTTGTGTTTACTCTGGTGGCGTGTGCTGAACCTGCGGAAATGTTTGTTTTGTTTTCAGACATCGCCTTTGGGAAACTTTGCTGTTTTGACTATTTAGCAATGAAGGAATCATATAGTAGTGGCATATGTTAGGTAGTTAGCATTTCAAAATAATGTACTAATAGTTCTCAAACTGTAGAACATTTCCTTGAAGGGCACCAAACCTCAGCTACTTTGATTGCCTTTGGCAGAGAATTTTAGTAATCCAAATTGGAGGGGAACAGTTATGTTCTCACTTCACCACTGCTCCAAGCATTTGATCTACAAACTAGATTATTAGTGGTGTTAGTTAGGTCAACACACAAGATAACACATTTAGAAACAGACTAATTTTAAAAAATTGAGAAGAGAGTTAACGTAAACAATTATATAGTCGAGTACATTAGATTTCCACAAAATGTTTGGTTTGTAAATTTGCATTAAGGAAATCAGAGCATTTTGTCCCCTTTCTTTACCGGTTTGTTTTATCTTTTGATGATTACAAGCAGCCAATCTAGTCCACAGGAACCAGGTAGGAATGAAAGGAGGGAATAGAAAGGAGAGAACAAGACTCTATTCCTGTATCTTGATAAGGAATTTGGTATGGCTCATGTACATCTGAGGACAGATAAGAAAGCTGAGACCTCTTCAGAAATTTCATAGAATGTAAGAGGTTACAGTATGTGTCAGGATACCCAGGCTACAGTATGTGGCCATCCTACCCCTTCGGTTCCTTAACTTCATTATTATAAGAACCAGAGATAATGACCATGTGGAGAGCTGTATACCCATTTAAACAAATTTGGGTTTTGGGATTTGAACTCCACAAAGAGCAGAGGAATAGGGAGAACAGTCACAGTTTCCTTCCCCTCTATCCCTTTCACCCATTCATAAGGCCTTGAGAGGACTGTGATCTATTTGCAGTCTTCTGCTTCAATGGAACATGTGCACACACAGTAGAAGCATCTATATGCAGAGTACAAATTGATACGTGCGGTTCCTAATATTTATATACCTTTTCCTATAAAGACTAAAGCTAGGACAAATACTTGCTTCCTGTGTTTTTACAACTGGGTTGCTCACCCCTTTCTTCTCAGTATTTCTTGCTCTTGTTCATATTCATTTTCGTAATTGTTCTTTGTTAGTGCAACAAAGTCTCTAGTTTGTATAAAAACACTCTTGTTTTTTTCTCCTTTGTTTGAAACTCTTGTCTCAAATATCTTGTTTCAAACCTCTTTGAACAATCCAGTTGCAAACATCTGAATTGTAGCTTTTGAAACTATTGGTATACTGTGCCTTGCTTGGGGAAAAAAAGCATGAAATAAGCTACTGGATGGTTTCAGGTAATTGCAGAAGACTATTCTTCTGAAAATTCATCTATCCTAAAGTGATCTCTTCTTTAATAAGAGCTACATATTCATGTGTGCCAACTCAATTTCTTGAGGCAACACAGGCAACACTGAGATTAGAATAGAGACAGGGATCTTATTTCTGTGGAATAAGCATCCATACCATACTTTATTTATTTTTTATAATTTAGCCATTTGGCAATCCATGGCTTCATAGGAGAGGTTTTACTTTTGGCAGAAGTCCTCATTCCTCATTCTGGCCATTAGGGAATTTCCTCGATTAAGGAGTTGATTCTTAGCAAGTCACCAGAAGTCTAGTCACTGTTATATCCCATGTGCATGCCCTTTACTGAATCTCAATATTCTTTGAATTCCCCAGGGCCTAATAAGAGGATATAGAAAATAGGGGATAGGCGACAATGTTCTCTTTCTTACTACCATTCCTTTTCTCTTCTTAAAAACCTTCACAACTCAGTTCTGGTTATCCAGCAATTTTCGTCATTTTGGACAAGAATGTCATACTTCCTAGCGACAGGTTTAAAACTAATTTGAAAAGCAAACCTTAAGTAAAACCAATTTGTAAAGCAAACCTTAAGCATGTGGTCTTGTTAGAATTTGAAGATTTAGGGGGCTTATAGTTTCTTTACATATGAATTCTATTTCCAATAAATCCCATGGTGGGTGGAAAGGAAATAACCATATATTCTGCCTTGGGGTTTGTTTGGTTTTTGGTAGAAAATGCAGGATAAAATTATACATAACTAATAAATGGTTTGCTTGTTATAAACATTGTGTACCAGTCTCATCTGAGAATGTCATCTGAACAACCAGCCCTGTTTGATTGGAATGGATCCAAAAGTTGCTTAAGCACAGTCCAGCCATCCTGCAGTTTACATGACAGGACAGGCATCCAATGAAGCATTTATTTTGGCATCCTTTTGCATACTTAATGCACACTAAGCAACCTGTGCATTGTTGAACATCGTTTCACATATATTTCCTTAACATTCTTGCATCCGGTGTACCCTTACAGACCCTTCTGTGCCTCCCTCATCCAATTATGCTCCCCCTTGTACCCCCACATACTCCTGCCCATTGTCCCCAACTTGTGCTGCACCCTTGTGCATTCTCCATGACCCATGAGGAACCTCTTGTACACCTCCATGCACCCCAGCATACTCTTGTTGACTTCCCTCCAGTGCCTCTCATGTACCTTCTGCACTGATTTGCACTCTCCCTGACCTGCACCCATGTGCAAGGGTGTGGCACAGATCAGGAAGGATGTGCATGGAAGCACACAGGTGAGCAAGAGGCACCCCATGAGTCAGAGAGAGTATGCAAAGGTGTGGCATAAGTTAGGAGGGGTGTGTAGGATGCACAGGGATGTGCAACAAGTACCACACAGGTCAGGGAGGGTGAGCAGGAGAGTGACATGGTTCAGGAAGAATATAGGTGTGTGTGCAAGTGGCCTGTGTGGCATCAATGCAGAGGAGTTGGGGAAATAGCACAGGTGAGAGCAAATTACTTGACCAGCTTGCAACTTCCCACTGCGGACACTCCTTTTCAACTACCCACAACAAAGACCTTATGGAAAGCTGGTAGGGAGTGTTAGCAATCACAACTGAGTTTACATTTCCTGCCAACTTCCTCACTGACTTGTAGGAAGTTGGCAGGGAGCATTGGAAATAACAAACATGTGATGGCGGCCATCTGTATCAGTGGCCACAACTTCCTCAAATGTCATTCCCGCAGGTGTAATGGTCCTGCAACTTGGTATGTTAGCCCATTTGAGGTACCGTACCTTGATTCAAAAATTGTTGCCCTACAGTATGACATACTATTTCACCCAATTGAAAGTGGCAAACAGCCAGACAGACACAAGAGTTTTAGTAGTATATAGATTAAAGAACTTGCCCGCAGAGGCTTTGAATGGAAAGCAGCAGGAGCAGCAATAGCAACAAAACAGTAACAAAAACTTTTCAGCACAGTGATAGGTTATTGAATGGTGCTCCGAAGGCAGTAATGCAGGTGTTTGATTCCGTGCATTCATCCTGAGCAGCCATTTTTAAAGCGGCCACCTCCAGTCCCAGTGATAGCATGGGCTTGGGGCATTGATAGAAGAGATGTCTTCGGAAAAGAGCTTCTCTTTGTCTCCTTCTTTAGCCATAGCTTCTTCAGAAAGCCTCTCTCTGGCCCTGAGGGTCACAATTTCCTGAATAATATCTTCTATTTCTTTAGCTGTTAAGATCTCTTTCTCTGCCCGTAAATATGAGAGCTTTGGAGATGGTAATTTGTCTAACAAAGGTTGTATCATTGTTAATTTTATACCGTGTCGATCGCAAAATTCAGGCATCCGTTTTTCTTCAGTTTCTATACCTTCCTTCCTGAAGTTCTTAGCTGACTGGGATTGTTTTCCTTTTGCTTTATTCCCCTGTTTCTTTTTCATTTTGTCTTCTTCATCCAAGATTTTTTGAGCCACATCTAATATACTTGCCCACTGGGGAGAGTAAGGAAACTTTCTCCATTTCTTTGAAGGCTCCTAAAAATCAAGCATGTAGAGATGGCTGGAAGTATTTGCAACTTTTGTTTCAAGTTATTTATTTATATGTACAAACCAGGGGTGGGTTCCACTTACCTTCCCCACCGGTTCACATCGTGACGTTTTGCTTCCGCACATGCTCAGTAGCTGCAATCAGCCTGAAACACAGCTGAGGAGCTGATCAGCTGTGCTTCAGGCGAAGGAATAAAGGTCAGTATAAACCCAGGGGTGGGCGGGAGGGCCCTTTTTCAAGCAGCAGAAGAGGAAAAACCTTCCAAACAGTAAAATAATTCGCAAAAAATTCACAAGAAAAGATGGCGGCGCCCACGGATCGGCACCAGCCGATCCACTTCAGTGATGTCACCAGCAGGTCACTACCAGTTCGGGTGATCCGGTCCAAACTGGGAGGAACCCACCCCTGGTACAAACAATTTAAATGCCGCCAAAAGATTCTGGGCTAGTCATTACTTTAAAAAGAAGAAAACACTAATTATAAGAATTTTAGCTATTCATGTCAGGCAGTAAAAGTTTCACAGGGACTTGATTCCGATCATATCCAAAGTCCTAGGAAACTTTCTGTTCTGAATGAAAATGTTCCAACATCAGGAGGTTAGGGGTTCAAACAATTCCCTTTTCTCTGTAACCTCTAAGCATTGCTGGCTTTCAGCATTCGAATGAAAAGTGGAAAATGACTCTATCACCACACGACTACTAAAAAAATGATCTGGAGAAGAAGGCCTGCCTTATTTTTTAAAGTAGTCTAAAAGGATATCTTTAATAAAATAGTTGGCCTCACCGTTACAGGAATTACAACACTTTGCATGAGTTTTTCTTTTTTGGTGTTCTTGAGCTCCACGGCTGACTGAGATGCTTGGAACAAATCTGTGCAAAGAAGAATGATCAATGTGTAGGGTTAATAATGTGTAGGGTCACTTGATTAATTGAATGCATATTTATGGGTGATTATACAATGAATCATAAAATGCAAACCAAGATATAAAGTTTAGATATACCTCACAGGCACATGTGGCTTCCAAAATTTGTTACTATATATTTTTTTAATGTGACCAAAAAGAAAATGCATAAAATATGATTGGAGAAGAACCATTATTTAATAGGATTGTGTACAGTTCTGGAGTCTTTGGTGCTCTCTGAACTTGGGTGTTTTATTGCAGACATTTCATTACCCAAGTTGGTAAAAATATTAGGGCACTTGGCCATTGGGCACTTGGGCACAGGGCACTGATTATAATGTCACATGATGTTAGCTAGTCAGGTAATGAAACTTCTGCATATAAACAACCAAGCTCAAGTGAGCACCAAGGACTCCACTCTTTAAACTTGAGCTACACTTATTCTCTTCTATTGGAACTGTGTAAAGCCTGTATAAGGATCAATTTGGGCCCAAGTGAAGCAGTCTTTTCATAATGTTAGAGCAATGGCATTCTCCAGAAAGTGGAGTGCATGCTTCAAAGGCTGTCCCCACCTATCTGTTTTTGTATAAACAATGCTTTTGTTGGGACAACTAGAGAAGAAACTCTATAAGAATATATGTGAATCAGCGGTGGGTTGCTCCCGGTTTGGCCCGGTTCTTAGAGCCAGTAGCGGTGGCGGGAGGCTCTGCCCACCCACCTGGGACGCTTCTGCGCATGCGAGCGTGCACGCGAACTGATAGTAAAGGGTTTTAGAACCCACTACCAATGTGAATGAATAGGCAGAGACTAGGATTGAAGCAGCTGCTTTAATGATTCAAGGAAGAATGCTTCACTGAGCAGGTTTTTTTATCCAAACACTTTGTAAGGCCCTATTATTTAATCAAATGTACACATAAATAAAAGTGACATTAAATTAAAAGTTGTCATTTCCCAATCCACTGCTTGTTTAGGATATCCTATCTAAAGGCTAACTATAATGTTTGATCTGAAATAAAAAATTGACATTCTTGGTTTGTGCTGGAGTCCTTTATCAGGCTCCTTAGCACTGCTACCACATGGGGAGTCTTAAGCAGGGGTGGGTTCTGACTTACCTCGCTGCCGGTTCGCTTCCTCACGTGCCACATGGGCGTGCCGCGCGAGCGTGCGTGCATGCCCAGTGCTAAAAACCAAGCTTCTGCACATGCGCAGAAGCAAAAGACAGCTTTTGCGCATGCGCAGAAGCAAGAAACAAGATAGTGGCACCTATGGCGCCGCCGAGAGAGCCGGTTCGGGGGCGTGTCCAGCCAGCCATCGCTGTCAGTTCGGCGAGCGGGGGAAAATTCCCGCTACCGGTTCTATAGAGCCGATCCGAACTGGCAGGAACCCATCTCTGGTCTTAAGGCAATACAAGGTCAAAGATTACTCCATTGTGGTGATAATTGCATCTAACAGTGTCCACCTTCCAGCAAACAGAGACCTGATGAATCAGGTGTCCTTTCCCTACCTACACCTCCCCAATGCTCCTCAAATCTACTCTGGATTCCCAAGGGATCCTCCTATGCAGTTTTAGAGTGCTAGAGCTGCCAAGGAAAGCTAGGGCAAGTCTCACTGATGAAGTAAAAGTCTCTACACCCCCAATATAACCTCAGTGAGCAGCTTTGATGAGGAGGCAGGCACAATGCCCTGGCAGTAAAAGATCTATTCTTATGCCATGGCCATAACAAGCCAGCATTTGGCAGCAAAGCATTCGGCGATCCCCTTCTGTGTTCTTTTCACATAAATGACTCATGCCTGTAACCCAGAAAGGGTTTGCCTGTTGACAGCCCAGATTTTTTTTTTACAAGTCACACCATGGGCACAACAGGGGGCCTAACGTTCTGAGTCACATAGGTTATCAATCAAAAATCGTTTCTGGGCCTGCCAGAATGTGTTGGCTAAAGTTTTACACTAAATTTGTCAAACATCTGATTTTCAAGTTGTGTCCAGCTGTGATGACACATAGCAGTCTATCAGCATACGGTTCTTCCTACCGGCAGCAAAAGGAGCTGGTTCTAAGGGAGCTGATCTTTGCTTCCCATTATGCTTCTTCACTTTGCTCATCTTAGGAATTTTTTTTTCTTCTTCTGTGCCCCTGTATCTACAGAGGAGAGCAAAGCAATCCATCTTTGTGCTAATAGGTGGACCGAGGAAAATATCCAACAGACATAACAAAGTGTATGTAGAGGGGAAGACTGCGTATGCATTCGACTGATAATAGCAAAGGGTTTTTTTAACCAGCAAAAATGGATTGTAGCATAGCGCTGAAAAACAATTGGGAAAACTGACTCCCTCCATTGGCTTTGGATGTCTTCTGAGATGCAAAGGCAAACTCCCATTAGCACAGAGATTCCAATGCTACAGGTTGTCCTTGACTTACGACCGTTTGTTTAACAATGGTTGGACGTTCTGATGGCCTTGGAAAAAAATGATTTATGTCCTGTCCTCAAAGTTACGGCCATTGCATTACTGCCAGGTCACAAATCAGGCACTTGGCAACTGGCTTGCATTCACAATGGTTGCAATGTTTTCTGGTCATATGATAGTGATCTGTGACTTTCTTAACCAGCTTTTGACCAGCAAAATTAATTGGGGAAGCCAGATTTGCTTAATGAGTGTGTGATTCACAACAACCATATGATTCACTTGATAAGTACAGTAACATTGGGTCTGGTCACATGATGACCCTCTTAATGATGGCATTGCTTAGCAACCAAAATCATGGTACCAACTGTGGTCGTAAGTTGAGGACTTCCTGTATTAAGATATATTCAGATAAAGACCATAAGCAAACTCATGCATAAACTTTGTTTCTTTTCATATCAAGAAATACATTTACATTTATGGGTGGCACAAGCTCTTCCACAATTCTTTTCAATTGCATATTACAAGCACTGCCAGAATTTCTTCCACTGAAATGCCATTTGATTCCATCCTGCATGTGTTGCAGTTTTAAAGATCAGATTGAAACAGCTCCTCTATCTACAGAAAGGAAAGAGACTCTGCAGAAATGAATCCATCTGTACAGCTATTCTTCTAAAATCATTGATACCTACCTAATGGCAAAGGTTGCTTCCATGTCCAAGGAATTTGTCCGTGGTCCTTTTTCTTTCCTTTCCTCATTATCATTGAGATACAGCTGGGCCTTGATCTATACTTTTGTCACTTCAAGAGTGGAGTTGAAGGTAGTAAGGCTGTTCATCCATAAATGCATATTTAAAAATTTAAAAATATACAAGCTATGTCATTTATTACAGTATTTACAGTATATTCATATTTTCAGTAGTTATTGCATTACAAATTCATAATCCAGTAGAAGAACATGTTTCCAGTTCTGATTTCAAGGACTACAAAGCATGATAATTTTGTTTCATCCTCTTTTCCATTGCCTTTGACAATAAAGAATCTTGTGACATATTAACACATTTATTATAGCAAAAGCTTTCATGGACTTCAACCCTTGTTAACAGATGCATAGACAAGACTATCCCTCTTGAAATATCTAGTTCCATAGATATATCCATAGATATATCATGATGAAAAGTAGTGTATATGTTACAAATTAGGACTGACGTTCAGAAGCCTTTCCTTTAATGAATAATAATAATCATGATTAAAAAAAAATGAATGGATGCTCACCTTGCTCTGAAAGGAAGGAGCAGAAGAAGTCAACAGCATGGAAAGCTGTTGCCATCCTGCTACAATACCAGCCTTTTTCTCTCCAGCTAACATTAGAAGCAGTTTTGACGGATCATTTTGCTGTAAGAGGAGATAAGAAAAAGCAGATGAAACTTCAAGACAGGGAACATAAAGTAAAATAAAGGGGAAAAAAAAACCCAGCATAAATCAAGAAAAAGAACAGGCCAGAAAAAAAAAAACATAAACAAAAACCCACCAGTCCAAGTGGAGATAGATACAGACAGACCGACAGACTGACAGACCGACAGATGATAGGTATAGAATGGAAGCAATCTGAACTGGAATGGTAGGTTTTAAATACACCTGGACAACTAAACTAACCAGGACTATTTTCTTTTCAAACTCTCAATTTCTTTGTTATTTATTTATTGTATTGTATTGTATTGTATTGTATTGTATTGTATTGTATTGTATTGTATTGTATTGTATTGTATTGTATTGTATTGTATTGTATTGTATTGTATTGTATTGTATTGTATTGTATTGTATTGTATTGTATTGTATTTTATTTTATTTTATTTTATTTTATTTTATTTTATTTTATTTATTTGCCGCCCATCTCATATCGAAACAATTCTGGGCGACATTTCTGTTAGAATATAAATTCAAGGGAATTGCTGACCTTTTTGTGAATTGTTTTTGTGGGAGGGGTAACTGGTTTGGGGGGAGGGGGTAAATGCCTGAATAATTAATCTTTCCAAAATATACCAAGGAACATAAACTATAACTGGGGAAAAAAAAGAGTACATAGAACCTCAATGGAATGGAATGAATGACATTTTTGTTGGCTATACATGGAGTATGATTCAGACTTTAAATGACTGTGGTCCTGCTCTTAGCATGCTCCACTATTCTCAGACAGTCAGAGAGAGATGTAGTTTTGGTCTTCTAGATCAGCTTTTAAAGGATACCTGGAGTTTGAGGCTGAAGGGAGAATTGGTGGAAGTCCCATCCTTTTGCAGATGGTATGCCTAAATCCAATCCATCATTAGTTTGAAATACATGTAGTGCATTTACTGTTACAAGGCAGAATTCAGTGCACATGGGTATAACTTCAGTGAGAAGTTCATAAATGGAAATAAGGAGTTTATTTTTTTTAAAAAAATCAAACATTTGAAAACTTTGATATATTTTAGTTGAGTGCAACTTGCAATTCCGGAAATTTATTTTGCATTTTATGTTGTATATATTGTACTATTAGGTTAGATATTATTAGTTGTTTATCCAACTTGTATTGTAGCCTTAATTAGTTAATTATTTCAGGGTGGAATCCCTATAGCCCTAATTTAAAGAATCTCCTCCAAGAAATTTAAAACTTTGGTAAGAGCTATTAGACCCTTCCAAATAGCCTTTTGCTTGAGGGGGGAGAGAAGTTTAAGAGAAAAAAAGCTGGTCAGGGAAGTAATATATGTTCTTATTTATCTTTGGCATCATTCATTGCTTATTCCAGCACACCATGATTGAATGGTTTTTTTCTAGTGGGACCGGTCTATCAGGGCAACCTGGTCTACCCAATTATGGGACGGAGCATACTGCTTCTGCTTTCACCTTTCAGCCCCAATCCAGGAGCCTTCACATAAATTAAATATAAATTCAACCATGATTGAATACTATGCCATTTTTTTTTTGTAGGAGCATAAGCCTTGGACTTTACAAGTACTGAAAAATATTCAGTGTAAAGAAAATTAGAGTTCTGGATGTAACGTGGAAGCTGGCATTGCAGCAGTAGAAACTATAGCAGACAGCAAATCAAGAATGAGGAAGCTAAATGGTAGTAAGAATCTTTGTCATAAGGTCTTTCCTACATAAAGTCTAATTTTGTCACTCTGAAAAAGACAACAATGACCAGGTTAGAAAGATACATAGCTCTAAGGCTCATGTAATTTTAGAAAGGGTGGAATGTGGGAGAATAAACTGAAATTACATGTGGACAGGATGTTGTTACTGATACTTGGACTCACAAAAACCATGAATCCTAAAGAAGAGAGACCAGGGCTAATTAAAATGTTCTTTTTATAGAGCCACCTATATAAGTTCACAAGTGACACATAGTGCTTATAAGTGGTCCCCCATAATACCTGTGTTAGAACTACTTCACTGGTTGATTGCCTTCTAAGCCTATTTCAAAGTCCTCACTAAGTTATATAAGGTTTACACAACTTAAGCCCAACCTACTTATAGGACTGTGTACAATTTATAATTGAAAGTTGTGCAAATTATCCCTGGGATACTTTTTTCAAGGCCCACTACAGATGTCTTTAACTTCCTCTGTAGTGGAAACCATGTAATGGAATAATGCTGAGTTGAAGTAAGTTGTTTAATCACAGCTAAGAAGGGAATTAAAATCATATTTGATCATTTGGGACTTTTAAAATATTTTTAAAAGTCTTGTTTTGTTATCTGCTTACAGGTTTAGTCTTTGATATTTTATCTTTTACTTTTTGTTCACAATGATGTTATAATACTTTGCTTAATAGTTTTATTGAATCATGTTTTTATAAAGTTAAAAAAACACAAAACAGAACAATATAAAGAGTTGGAAAAGGTAAGTGTTAAAGTTGCAGGGGGGGGGGAATAGATAATTAAGGAAACAGTTTTTGATCTTGTTCGCAGCAGTTACAAAAGTATTTAAAACCATTTCTCCCCTTCAAAATTATATAACATGGTCCCCTATTCCCCCTATTCTGCTGTTATTAATCAATAAATCCAGAAAACATCAGTTTATTTTTATCCATTTCAGCCCATAATGACTATATGATAGTTTTGACTATATTTTTATGAAAAATCTTCAAGCATATGGATGCCAATAGACTTATAATTCCCTCACAGCTGTGTGTCTTACCAGGATTTAGTGGTGAAAAAAAAGAGACCCTTTCCAATAATAAAAAAATGACATGTATGTTTAAGCCTTTGGAGAGAAACAATATTTACAGAGCACTCATGCATCTCTTAGAAGAAATTAATTTGCTGTAAGTATCAGAGGGAGATGACAAGTTGAGATAGTAACCATGCTTCTGAAATAAGACCAAGAATTTTCCCCAGCAGAGTTTGAAGTGAAATACTGCTATCAAATCTCAATAATATAGAAATCCTCACCTATCATTTTAGTTTATAGATACTGGGCAGCTGGGTTATGAAATCAGCACTGAGGTTTCTAAAATTTTTAAGGTAAATTTATGAAAGTCTATTATTTGTCGTATATTAGCAGTATAGTTTATCCAAGGCGGAGAAATAAATGTTCATTTGAAAATGATTACAGTAAGAAGTGTAATTTAAAAAAAAAGGGGGGGGGAGTATTGTTATTAGAAGAAACAAGAGAAGCATAGCATACTTTCTAGAGGAGTTTAGTTTTTATATTACCAGTCTGCCTAACTGGAAATAGAAACTAGAGATTAATAATGCTCAGATTCAATGCCACTGATATGCTGGGTTTTACCATCCATACCTCTCTGCATGTTGGGCAGACATAAGCTTAAAAGTAACCAGTTCAATCAGTTCCTGGAGTATGTTAGCCTCTTTTGTTGTACGTCAGCTGGTATTTAACCAATCAGGGTTTTCTCATATGTGATGTCACAATGGGGATTGTCAGCTATTGGGTTGATCCTTCATGAGAGGCAAGCTTATCCCACATAGAAGTTACCTATTGTTTGAATGGATGCATCATTTCTAGTGAGGATAAATATCAGAAAGCCCCCTAAAAAGAAAAAGGTAGCTGGTGATGAAGGACCATTACTATCAACAACAGTTCCCAGCTATTGATGTCAGGCTGGATCCATTTTTTTTCTTTTTTGAAGATGGGAACCATGGTTAGCCATTTTCCAGTCATCTGGTAATTACCCGTTGCTCCAGGATCTTTGAAAGATATAGTTATGCACCCATAAACATAACATTGCTTAAGAAATAGCTGAGGATGACATGGCAAGTTCTTATGTAAGTGTCAGAGAACAGAGCCATTCTACAGAAAGTAATTACCTTAAAGAAACCTCCTTGGCAACCTTCTTTAATTTTGTTCATTTTTTTGAATACTTCATTACTGCGTTTCTTGTCTAGTCTATTTTACAACCTGGATGCATCATTTGCATTCATGATTTATCCTTTCAGAAAAGATGATCAATTTGCACACATGGATCTGAATCAAAACACCCATACTGTTTCTCATGCATTTTTTTTTAAAAAAGAAACATTAATGCAATGTAGTGTTTGCAATGTAGATTAGCAGTGATGGTTTTAGAATTGCATTCAATGTCCTATTCATTTCACTGGGCCAGTTCACCTGTGACAGGTGACTCCAGATTCTGGCAGTCACCCGAGATCACCAATATGAACAAAGGTATCTGGGAGAAATTTGGGTTTTTATCTGAGCTGGATGGTTTTCATAATTTCTGCAACAGGATTACTCAGAAGCAACCTGCAGAATGGGTCAAGTCTTCACCATAGTCCTTGAGAAGAAACAGAGCTATGGAGAAGCATGGAGTGCAGACTTACGTTTGCATTCATAGCATACCGAGGTGCATTATTGCACTTCCAACATAGCCACCAGGATCTTGCGTAAAATATTAAGAATTTGGCAAATAGTGTGCGGTCAAGTAATTAGCTTCTGAGACAAAGGAGGCTAGGAAGTAAAGAGGATAGGAGCTTTTGGAAGGAGATGTTGGGCAGAGGATAAACATTAGTTCCATTCCCAGAATTAAGAACAGACCATTCCTACTACAATCACTGGTTTTTAAAAGGTGGTCTGGCCACTGACACTGAGATATATAATAGTTGACCAATAAACCTGTTGGTGTTCTAACCCTAATGTGGATTAAGCCTCCCACACAATCTCTTCTACATGAGATGTTTGTAGGATTTGCCCTTACAATTTGCTTCCTGCGCTGAGTGGACTATTACCTCAGATACTGGGGGACCCTTTGGCCACATTCCCAGTCACTACAACTTTGGCATCCCCACACTTGTGGTGAACTATGGAGGCTTATTCTGTGCAATGAGGGACTCTAGGTTCTCCTGGAAACACCATAGCTGCATACATACTTACTGTGTGCTTTTCTTGCAATAGTTATCTCCAGAATAATAATAATAATTTTTTTTGAGTGTGAGACTAAAGGTGAGATTGCTGGGCTTATTATTGTTTTTGTGGAATTCCCTGCTTTTATCAGCTGCATTTTATAACACATCCTTTTAAGCTTTTGTTTTCTTTGTCCTCCTGTACCATAAATGTCTGTGAAGTCCATTCACTCAGCCGACACTTTCTAATACTGACATTCGGCTATTTGAGGATTTTATCCAGTTAATTATCCATGACTAGAGATGTAAAATTTCCGGAAATTTTGAAGCTCGGAAAAAAACCCGTTTTTTTTCCGGTTTTTTTGGGGGGGGAAATGGAAATTTTCGGAAAAATTGAAAAAAATGCTACATTAGCACTTTTTTGTCTTTTTAAGATTGTGCAAAGACCTTGCCACCATGTTGCAGGAGGAATATGTTTGGCAGAATCCCAGATTGCATTCCTGGACCAAATCCCTGAAGATGTTCTATATTCTGCAACATTTGAAAGTACCTTCCCAACATCAAGTCCTAAATGTGATGCTTGTTTTGTGATCCAGTCAAATGCAGTAGCAGTGTTATCATCATCACTTATGTTTGCACCTTTGAATCTTGGATCCAACAGATTTGCAGCAGCATGAATTGGATGACAACAAAATTCTTCCCTTTTTTAAATAAAATCTTTCACTTTACTTTCTTCTATAGTTGTAAGTGGAGATATACTGAGATTTTCAAAAACAGTTGTTTTTATCTTGGTCATTAGCTAAGGAATTTCTGACAAAAGTGCACTATCTGATTCAGATGCAGTGATTGCTGCAGCAATTGGCTTTAGAATCTTCAGGGAATTTTGCAGCTGAAACCAGAAGACATCCTTTTGAGGCCTAGTGAAGAGGACAGAACAAACGAAACACACCCACTAACATGCAAAAGCAAAACTGAAACCTTTTTCTTGTTACAATAGCAGCACCTCCTAAAGGAAGAAATGCATACTGTTCTTGCAGTGGAGGGTTCAGTTTGTTACCTAGGACTTGATTGTCCTCACTCATTGCACAGAAATTAGAATAATCTGATGTCATACATTTTTTTTAGAAATGATTTGGAAAATATTTGAACACCCTGTCTTAAAATATTTTATTCATCATGTTAAAATAAAATATTCCACAATGTTTTTTTTTCTTTTTTCAATTTTTCCAATTTTTTGGAAAAAAACAAAAAAGCCTTCAGGAAAAAAACGGAAAAAAACCGTTTTTTTTTCCGAATTTTTCCGGTTTTTTTCCGGGCCTTCACATCTCTATCCATGACAAACAGTTTGCACGGAAGGCTACAACACGTTCTGTTGTCCAGAGAATACAAGGATTCCAGAACAGTAATATGTAGTCCGCAAAGACCCTCAGTCCTGAATTTGCTGTCAGAGTAGAGGGAATGGCAAAAATGCTAAGGGGGCTAAGAAAGTAGATTTTCTGGGGATGTACCTGCTCAACAATGAAGTTCAAGATGATATGAAGATAAGCTAGAAACAAACATATACAAGCCTGCCATATGTAACATTTATGCAGGTAAACTACAAAACTAGTTTCAGTTTGAATTGGCAGTCCTAAACTGATAAAGTGGGGAATTTGAGCATTGCACTGGATTTTCTCTATTATTATTTTAAATTTTTTCTCAGTAGTCATCTGAACATTGAGATTGATTCCCCCCTCCCCTTCGGTTAAGTATGGCATTCAGAATAAGTACCTTTAAGATCTGTTGGGCTAGTGTCAGATAAGTAGGTGTGAGATTATTATAGCCTTAGACACCATCTGATGTGCTTTTAACTTGGGAATAAGCCCCATTTAGCACAGTATGATCTATTCTCAAGGCAATATATGTGTAGGATCTCACCTGAAGAAAAATCTCTTTCACTGTTAAATGATTCATTTTTATAGCAATATGCTTTAAAGCAAAACGTTTTAAGCAGATAATTTCCAGAACAAACCTAAGCCTTGGATATTTGATGGGTGCTATGATTTGGGGACGCATGCCTCTGCCACCTGGACAGAGGAATAGAATGTCCTTTGGTTCTTTAATGGTGTAAATGATGCATGGAGATAATAAATCTAAAAATAAAATAAATAAAATGGAGAGACTAAGCTATCACCATCCTCGCTTCTGACTTGTGTATGCCTTGTGTACATCCCTTGAATACATCCAAGGTTGTTGGGCAGGAGCCCTACACTGAAAAAGCAAAACAAAACAACAAAGGGAAGATCTCACAAATAAGCAGCTATGTACATCCCAATATGCATAAACAGACTTCCATGCAGATGACATTTTGAGACAGAAGCAGAACTATCAATTTTTTGCTTTAGTCTCCTCAACGTGTTTCTATTTACTGAAATTTCTATAAGATTGGATGAGTTCTGTGAAAAGAAAGCCAAGGTTTTATTTACTGTTTTTCTCTTATTTATTTACCTCTACGTCTGCAAGCAACATAGAACAATAGCTAGCTACAATAATATTAAGGGCTGAAAGTCTTTTGGAGGAAAAATATCTTCAGGATTTTCCAGAAGAATAGCATCAGGGCCAGGATATTCCAGAAGTTTGGAGTTATTAATGAGGAAGCCTGATGCCTAGCCCATGCTCTCAGCACTTCAGATATACAGGAAACTTTCACAAGATCTTCTCCAGACATTCAAACTGGATAGGCAGAATCTAAATGTTTGAAAAGATGGACTATTGCGAGAGCTTTCTGGTCAGGTAGCACTGTAAATGCTGCCTCAAATTGGCCACAGATTTCATGTGCTATTCCAGTAGGAACTGTAAGCCCTAGATCCGGGATGGTGAACCTATGGCACGCGTGCCAGAGGTGGCATGAACAGCCCTCTCTGCTGGCACGCATGCTGTCACCCCAGGTCAGATCTCCGTGGCGTTTCTTTTGTGAGCTTCTGTTTCCCTGCAAACGATGAAACAGAAGCTCACGAAAGAAAAAGATCTTACCTCTTGCTGCGCTGCTGGTGTTGGGATGCCCTTCCTCCCACCAGCCAGCTGCTCTTCGGGTCTCTGCTGCGCATGCATGCATGTCTGCGCATGTGCACATTTGTGCATGCCTGCACTTGCACGCAGTTGCACGCGCACCTCTCAGTTTGGGCATGCACGCACATGCAGTTTGGGCACTCGGTGTCTAAAAGGTTCGCCATCACTGTCCTAGATCCTTATATCAAAGACCAGTTTCTTTAAAGAAAGTACATTCTCGCCTTCAGCAGCCATCATGGGTATCGTTCCTAGACTATTTATGTATCTCCATTTGGTAGAATTTTTGTTTCTCCCCATCAAAGTCTTGACAACCTCCAGACAGTGGCCCAATATTTTCACAGCATCTTCAGTTTAGTACAGAGTAGTGATGTCATCATGAATGCCATCAACATCTCACCCCAAAATGAGAAATGATGTTTCATAATGTCTTGTAACCTTCCATTGGAATGCCCAAAAGTTCAAATACTTATCTCCCAAGACTACAGAGTGGAATCACCCCTGAGATGGGAGCTGAATTATTCTAAAATGGAGCCTTCTGCTTCCAACCCTTGCAGGCAACTTTAGAGGTGAGTATAGATGGTGGTATTGAATGTTCTCAGAATGCTAATAGGATGAAGATGAGCACTGTTCCCAAATATATATTAAGGTCAGCCACTAGAAAGACCAATATTATTTCCATCTCATGACATGGCCTGAAAAGTAGCTGGTAGGGATAATTTTGTTAAGATTTTAAATAAGATTTTCATGTTACATGCCTGACCAACTGTTTATATTTAAATGTTATAATGTACAATGTTCCACAAATGCTTACTTTTAGGAATGTTGAACTATTCACAAGTTATCATTATCTTCTTGCCTGATAATTGAACTCTTGATTGATAGTTCCTGGATCGGGGTATTGTTTACTGCTTACTACAGGGCAAATCAAGGCCCGGGGGCCAGATCCGGCCCGCAGGGTGCTTAGATCTGGCTCGTGGGGCTGCCCTGGAAACAGAGTAGGACTGGCTTGCAGTGCCTCTGCCAGTGAAAATGGAGCTCCATTTTCACTGGCAGAGGGTTGCAGGAGGCCATCACAGCTGAAAATGGAACTTGGGAGCCCATTTTCACTGGCAGAGCGCTCAGGCCACCACAGGTGCCCCCAACATGAGTGGCGTTGAGCTGGCCACACCCACCCTGCCGCCCCCCACAAGGTCAAACACAACCCTGATGCGGCCCTCAATGAAATAGAGTTTGACACCCCTGGCTTACTAGTTCGAGCAATAAACAATACCCCAATCGAGGAACTACCAACTCAGACACATAACCAAACAGTAAACAATAGCCTAATCAAGGAACCACCAAGAACATTCCCACTAACACTTACAGGGCAAGCCACTTGCATATAAACAGAGACTAAAGTCCACTCCCTTCTAGCACTGATGTGCTACCTAGTTGGATAATGAAGCATCTGCAAGAAAACAACTAAGCTCAGAGAGCACCAAGGATGCCATAGTTCTTCATGTGCCACAAATATGCTCTTCTATTGGTACAATGAAGTTTAGATGATTCAATAAATCTTCCATAAAGGAATGATTGGTACAAACCATTATTTCATTATTATGATGTACCTGTGGTTATAAAGGTTTTTCAGCCATATAATACATTGGACTGTTGCCTTGGTGACGAGACCCAAAAACATCTATTTAATTTCCAGGAGCAGAAGATAGACATTGGCTAAAAGAATAAAACTGCTCCACACATACAAACATAGAAGAAGCTTAGGTAGTATGTTAGATAGATAATAGCAGTTAAAGAAACAAAGTCAAGTAATACATACATACATACATACATACATACACATATGTGAGGAGTAAATTCAGGGATGCAGTCAGAAGAAAGATTCAGGGATGCAGTCTAATTATCAAAGGATTAAAGCAGTTTTCTGTGAGCCGCCTAAATTTCATTACCTTCTGATACCTGTTTAATTACAACATGCAAGAGTTTGCTCAAGGTTTCTCTCCTATATGGAGTTGCCCCCTCTAAGTTGCTGGATCATTCTATTGTGCTTTCTGTATTCCACTGCCAAGTGATGACACTGAGCTGTGCTTTTGCATTTGATTTATTGGTTAGTGAGAATCTGTTGCCATTTTTAGCAGGGTTTTTTTTTTAAAAAAATGGTTTTTACATTGTTTAAAAAGCATCTTGAGAAACTCATGAAAAAATGAGCTAGAAAATTAATAAATGAATAATATTATTTTTAAGTACACCATGGAGATCAAACAAAATACAAACTTGGATTCAACTGCATTTCCCTAAAATGCGAACCCTTCTTCAAAATGAATCTCTATGCACTACTTAGGGAATCATGTTTAGTATTCTGAATGGTGTGCCACAAATTTAGCAGCAGCATAATGAGTAAAGTATTCAGCAGCACTCAAAATGTCACAGACATATCCCTGCAAAACAACAGTGCAAGAGACTAATGCAGCAATATATATTATTTTTGTTTATAAGTGAGATTTAACAGAAAAAATATGTTTATGTGCTTGCCGAAATAATGGGAACTAAAAAGCTGTAATAGGAGCAGAATCAGCTGCTTAAACATTAAAACCTGAATAGACTTCTACAAGCTTGTGCCATAGTTCTGCTATACCCTGAACTCTTACTTATTTAGGTACAAGACAATCTTTGTGGCTCCTCTAAAAATCAGTACAGGGAGGATTCTAAATATTTTCTTACTAAAGGAGTTCCAAAGTGATCCATAAACTCCTACAATTTGGAATAAAAATATTTAATTGATTCAGCAAAACAGTTATCTAAATGTAAACTGCAACTTTAATTATTCTATTTGCAACCCTTCTCCGAAGAAGGATCCAAACACATTACAGAGCTTAATATTTATTTATTTATTTATTTATTTATTTATTTATTTATTTATTTATTTATTTATTTATTTATTTATTCATTCATTCATTCATTCATTCATTCATTCATTTATTCGTTCGTTCGTTCGTTCATTCATTCATTCATTCATTCATTCATTCATTCATTCATTTGTCAAGCATATATAAGATAGATAAAAGTATAAACATGATTTTGAATACATGAAAAGGATACGAATAAAAAAAGGGACATTAGGACAGGGACAGTAGGCACGTTGGTGAGCTTATGCACGCCCCTTACAGACCACTTAGGAATGGGGTGAGGTCAACAGTAGACAGTCTAAGGTTACAGTTTTGGGGGTTAGGGGAAGAAACCAGAGTCAGGTAGTGCATTCCAGGCATTGACCACTCTGTTGCTGAAGTCGTATTTTCTGCAATCGAGTTTGGAGAGGTTTACCTTAAGTTTGTATCTGTCGTTTGCTCATGTGTAGCTTAAACTATGCTTCTTGAAGAATTCCATTTTAATAAGACAAATACTTTGATGTATGCTCTTCCTTCATTCCTGGACAAGTTCCTGCAGTTTGGTTTTCCATTGCCAGCTTTCTAAGGCTGAGAGAAAGTGACTGGCCCAACGTCACCCAGCTGGTTTTGTGCATAAGGCAGGACTAGAACTCATGACCTGTTGGCTTCTATCCTGGTGCCTTAACCTCTACACCAAAATGGATCCAGTTAATAATCTAGGTATATTATATAAATATCCTTGTATCAAAATAACATATGGTACTAAATGTGAGAAAATGGACCAATACTTGACCTATATGGCTAAGTGTCAGGGTTCCAAGTAACATCCCCAACAAAATCAAAACTCTGAGGCAGGCATATTCCTCAAAGTGTGTATTTATTAAGCATGTCATATTGGCACATCTGGGGAAACCCGATTTTGATCCCCTCGGGTTTCCCACTTAATTAAAAGTATATTTTTCCTCCCCCTGCCCATGCATCCAGTGGTGGGTTTCAAATTTTTTTACTACCGGTTCTGTGGGCGTGGCTTGGTTGGTGTGGCATGGCTTGGTGGGCATGGCAGGGGAAGGATACTGCAAAATCCCCATTTCCTCCTGATCAGCTGGGACTCGGGAGGCAGAGACTAAATGGGGGCGGGGCCAGTCAGAGGTGGTATTTACCGGTTCTCTGAACTACTCAAAATTTCTGCTACCGGTTCTCCAGAACTGGTCAGAACCTGCTGAAACCCACCTCAGCATGCATCCCATCACATGGTCCAATCAGGTCACAGTCCAAAGTTCAACTGGTCTCACATCCCGCCTCCTGACACCTGGTGGGAATGTCCTTGGTTCTCAGAGAGTAGAATTTTATTTTGGTTACAATCCCCTCGCTATCTCTACCTCCCCCTCCCGTTCCCACAACTCGATGGCCTTCACTGTGGCAACCCTGAAGAGGCCAGGAGGGAAAATGGCTCCAGGACTTAATAATATGTTAAACATTGAGTTGTTTTATATTATATTATATTTATTATATTATATTATTATATTATTTTATATTAACATTTTATGGATATACCTTTAGTTTCTACAAAAACTAAATAACTGTCATTGTTCTATATATTATTTTCTGGTTTTACTGTATTGTGTTGTATTGTATTTATCCCTTTGGTTGCACTTTATCATGTTTTCTTCTTGTTACACCTACACCTACCAATAAATATATGTTAAAAGAATTCAATTTTAACATAATCTAGAGAGGCAGCAAGATGCAGGGACTTTGATTTTTAATAAATTGCACCTGAGAAATGCCCTTATGTATGTTTTTTCTGCTGGGGGATGAATGGCACACCTGAAAACATCTTGATGTGTATTAGAAAGAAATAAAAAAGACATTTTTGCCTTTGATATTTTATTCCCTTATGGTGCGATGAGAACTGTCTTTTCATGAGCAACTGTGCTCCAGCATTCACCTGGCACCTCTCAATGGATTGACGCATATTTATTCTGCAGAAAACAACATTCAGTGGCTCTCTGCAATGACAGTGACATAAAAAAAAACCTGAAAAAGACAATATGTGAAATCTAGAAAACTTAGTGGTGTTTATAT